>JAAAKO020026997.1:0-13930 GCA_010015015.2 Bolitophila cinerea
GCAAATTTCCGTACCTCAAATTTCCGTACCACAAAAAACCGTACCACTTTTTTCCGTACCTCAAAATGCATACCACCGAAACACGATTGGCCGAATGATACGATTGGCCAAATCACGATAGTCCAAATGATACGATTGGCCGAAACTTGATTGGCCGAATGATACGATTATCCGGATGATATGATTGGCCGAATCACTATTGGATGAATTTGTAAATGCATTATGGGCTAGTGGGAGATATATATTCGGTCAATCGTGTGTCTGCCAATCGTGTCTCGGTCGATCGTAATTCGACCAATCGTGATTCGGCCCATCGTATCATTCGGCCAATCGTATCATTCGTGATTCGGCCAATCGTGATTCGGCCAATATTTTAGGCACACTATTTTTAGAAGGCACCTTTCTCGCGAAGAGACTAACTATCTAGCTTAACATGTTGAATAATAAAACTAATAGACTTATAATTATATAACATTGAAAAGAAATCCATTTAGCATAAATTAACTTTAAAGAGAAGTCAACATCATTCATTCATATATGAGTTCATTCTTCATTCATTTTATTCTGTATGCATTTATTTTTTATAATCCTTTATTTTTTTAGTCTCGTATTGCTTCTTCATTCATTTTTAGTTCATTTCCTACAATTTTATTTGTGTATTACTTAAATATTATTGATTATTTATTTAATTATTTTATTCATAATAATTCATTCAACTATGTATTTATTCATTTTTATGTTTGTTTTTATATTCATTGTTCATTTTAAATTAATGGTGTATTCAATTATTCATGTTTATTTTTTCATGCATCATTCTTCATTTATTCTTCATGCATGCTTCATTTATCCTTCATTCATGCTTCAATAATGCTTCATTCATTATATATTTTTTCGGTATTCATTATTTATTCATATATCTTTCAATTCTTAATTATTCCTTATTATTAATTTGTATTCATTCATTCTTCAATTATTCTAAATTCTTTATTCTTCATTCATTCATCATATATTATTCAATAATTTTTAGTTCCTAATTCTTTTTTTATAATAAGTAATTATTAGTTAGTAATATTGAATTGTTATATTTAATCGTTAATTGTAATTGTTATTGTTTAACTATTAAATAATTTATTGATTTATTTTATTTGAACTAATACATATTTTTTTTTTTTTTCCATTTATAGTTTTTTTCACGCAAAAATTTAAATTCATTACGTTCTTATTTTTTTATTTTTTTATTTCCCTTAAATGTTTTCTTCAATCAATAAACTTTTATATTTTCCTTCACTTTAATATTTTTTTTCATTCATTTATGAACACCATCAACAAACATAGATCATCATTATAATCATTCCCTCATTTATTTATTTATTCTTCATTCACTTCATGCTGTATGAATGTTTCGTTATTCATTATATTTTATTACTTATCGAATAATCATTACATTTCAATTGCCTCTTCGTGTTCATTGACTAAAACCTCTTTCTGCATTTAACAGTAAATATTTATTCGGTCTTTTGTCATAACTTCTGCAATACTTTGTCCCTTCTGATTTTATTTTATTTCATTTTATTTATAATTTATATATAATATAACTAAAACAATCGCCGTCACCAATTGCGTAATTCAATTATGCGTTTCTTTTGGAGTTAATTTATTTGTTCCAAAGAAAACTATAAATTTGTTTAACAATATTGAATTATTTAGTAGCATATATATTTACGGAACAGTTATAAATAGCTCTGAATTTAGAGCTCACAAAAAAAAATTGTCCACCAAATAAAAAATATAAATCTAAAAATATATCTTTAAATTGAGTTATACTGTGCAGTGTGCAACTATGTGACGCCCATATTTATTTTCCCAATTTTTGATTATAAATATTCAGGTTAAAACCTAAAATAATAACAAACTAGAACTGTGTTTTAAAAACGCTGGTCCAGCGCGCATATTCACATCGCGATGAAATAGACAGCATGACGTCAATGTGCATCCATCATTATAAATATCCACAAGCATAATATATATATATGTATAATTTTATACGAATGCATATACTATTTACATCAGAATACTGGAATATTCCGCACTTCAGGTGTGTCTGCGTGAGTCTGTGTGCATTTATAACGCATACAAGACGAGCATGACTTGCTCAACTCGACTGTTTCCGAAGGGTGGCAAAAGCAAACAATACACGCATTAGTTATTATTTTAATGTAAATATTGAATATCATCATCTAGTTCCAGACATATTACATATAATAATATGTATTTAGAATATGAGATACATATAACTTTAGAAGATACTTTGTGTGTTTTGAAGAGAGAAGAAGCTGCACGGTGTTAAGTGCTCTTCGGACTACAATAACACATAGTAATTCATCATTTCGAAATATGTGTTATATTATTAATGGTATATATAAATAATATATTTAAGAATTCTTGCACTATTGCAGTGTAAATTATCCTGATGTGCGTGTGCTTCGGACTCACACTCTGAAATAACTATATTATATTGAAGTACATATATAGATATAGATTCTAAGATACATTTGCGTTTATGAACGTGCCTTGTTCTCAGGAAACATACTTAACCTGATGACTCAGCGGACGAGTTCACTGAGAAACGCGTGCGAGTGCGATGCTTCAAGCTTCAACGCCATGCTAATCATTGCCACAAGTGTATATATACTACATATCAGACATGGGAGCCAATGAAAATTTACGGCGATCGGCAGAACCAAAGAAACACTGATCACGTTTTATGTTTCACCCTATTTTTTAAAGACATTTATTTTTTGTTCCAAATTTGTTATTTAAAAATATAATAAAAATAAAAATAAATCAGTTAGGCAACTTTAATGATTTGTTTTATTGAAAAATGGGAAATTGATAAGCACTCAGTCTAGCTGGTATTTTATAAATTTCCTGGTTTTTATTCCACCAAATCTCAAAACATACGATTATACTTATACACTTTTTTTTAGGTTCAGCCGATCTTAGACAATTTAGATTGGCTCCCATGTTTTATACCATATACAATACTGTGAATATTAAAATATATATTTTATATATAATATATATGTTTGGATATGCCGCTCACAATGCATAATATATAATATTCTATATACACATTTGTATATTTGTATATTGTCTAATGTATAACATATAAAATATTACATATTTATATGTATACACACACCCAGGGAAAGACATACATATACATATATCCAGGTAAATAGCGTGAATTATACAACTTAAACGATGAGAACTTGGGTTGTGAACAGAAGAAAAAATGTATACACATTTAAGTGACTCAATAATACGTCGCGCGACCGCCGAGAACACGACTTCCAGGTATACACGTCAACGCTGCGGTAGAGAATATGTTTTTGTATATATATACTTTATAATTTTATAAACGTGGGTACTTTTAGTTAAATTGTGCTGAATTTTTTAACCCATCTGGTATGAGAAAGTAAAAAATAATATTTCAAATGAAAATTTAATAAAAACGTAATGAAAATTAATGAAACCCTATAACGAAGAATAATTGATGGCGATACGCACTTTTACCAACACACAAATCATTTAAAGTAATTTATTTTCAAAGCCATACAGATTTGCATCAATGTAGAACACACCATAAATACAATAAATACCTGGTGAAGAACCATACACATGTTAAATGTTCCTAATCTCTCTCGCTTAACGAATTTCGATTCAATTTCGGATGTTGCTTGCGATAAAACATGCCAAAAAAAAACAGCGTTTTTTTTTGGAGTTGCTGTGTAAAGTGTAAACAATAAATCAACGAATTTGATTTATTAGTACGCCATCAATTAAAATCGCGCCGCAGTCGTGTTCTGCAGCGCTGAAGAAAGATTTATTAAAGATCGTTCCTCGGGAGAGTTTTTTTTGTTGTTGTTGGTATTGAGGCGTGTGTCTGTGTTTGTTTCAGCAAAAAATGCGGAGAATGTTAAACGCAAATGAAGAGGTGCAAATCGGCACGCGCAAAATGCGAGCAATGCGATTGCTCCTCTCTGCGGGCTTCTTCACTACTATAGAAACTAGAAAGGTGCGCGCATGTAATCGATATCTGTTATATACACAAATATCTCAATATCCTGAAAAAGAATAGATGGAATAGTTTGCCTATGATAATTTAAACAAAACTTTTATTTTAATTTTTTCTATAAAAAGCTTTCGTTTTTTCTATTTAAGACTACTCCAGTAGACTTCTGAAGGACTTTCACGGTTTTTAAGGCATATCAAAACTGCCCTAAAAGCATACCCGATCTATAGCGAATTACAATAATCGTAAGAGCTACTTGGCTAACTGCACATTTAAGATCTTAAAAAACTCTTAATTAAGACCAAATAGGGAATTCGTAAAATACTTGGCAAAAAAAATTGTAATTACCATTTAAGATAACATTTGCGGTAATATTTAAGTAACTCTTTAAGGGCAATAAAAGTACCCTAAAAGTCATAAAAAACATTTTTCGGCAAAATTTTTTTTTTTAATCCAAATGTTGAATCCAAAACCGAAGTGCTACTTTTAAAGTACCTAATTTAATGCCCAAATTATATTTGTAAAAAAGGAACTCCATCGGCTCCCGCGGCGGCAAGAAATAGACCCCATAACATCTGCAATATACAACAACATATACGTGCACACTTTTTTTCTAACAAAAACATAATACGAAGAAGAGAGAAAAGAGATTATGGGAGATTTTTCCTGTCACCACTTCAGATATTTTTAATGAACTGTAAAGATATGTTAGCCTATATTTTCGGTACCATAAGCCTCTGATTGACGTTTTCACTTATTCATCATCATTATATTTGCCTATTAATTGCATAGGTTTATAGGTTTAGGCGATAGGTAGCAAGGCGCAATTGCCACCGGTGTGGGTCGAATGTCATCACTAATCAGGTCGAATGACCAATTAAGCCGAAAGAGCAATTAGGATGAATATGCCATCATGAAAAATGTGCAATTAGGCAGAATGAGTCACTAGGTCAAAAGTTAAATGTTTGAATGAGATATAAAGCCGAGTGAGCCATTAGTTCGAATGTGTCATCAGGCCCAAACAACTATTAGGTTCAATGTGCCATTATTGTCACGGTGACAAGAATACATCGGAGAGCATTACAAACATAACATGTGTTTCGTCTAACCAGATTTGTCCACTTGACAGGCACATTAGGTCTAATGACATTCGGCCTGATGACATGAATACATTTGACATAATGGCTTTCTTAGTCTAATGACATTGGTATACATTCAAGCGCAACCACTCCAATCGGACCTAGATTAAATGCTTAAACGAAATGGGTGGGACTCCCATAAACCCGAATTAGAGCACTTTAAAATCTGCTTGTGTTTTTGCTTGTGTTTTGTTTTTATACGATTTCTTCACTATTTTCTACGTAATTGCAACAGCAACATACCACTTCATATAGAACTTCCGTGGAAAATGTCTTTCGATTAGTCATGCGTAGGGACTGCCCTTTAATAATACATACAAATTACCCGCCTTAGAAGGCTGAAAAGGTGCACCTTTAGCGTTTTCAAACTTAACTATTCCTGTTAAAAATTCAAAAAACTCAGTGACATCACTACAAATGTAATCTAGTTTATCTTAAAATATAAACATTTACAATTTAATAAGTTTTTGAAAAATATATATTTTGTTGCACTTCTACCCCTTAACAGTCTGAAATGGAACCTGGGTACCTTGAATGGAAAATCCCAATTTATGCAATTTGATGAAATAGGAGTTTTGGTTAAATACTGATCACTGATGACCTTGATGCAAACAGAGCAAGTTTTTCTAGTTTACTGATGCTTGAAGTTTAATAACCGACAAATCTACAGCTTCCAGTTACCGGAATACGTCTATCAGGGTTACGAGCAGATGTTGCTACTGCTAGGCTGCCAATTGATCGTCCTAGTACAATTTCCATGCAATTACTGATCGAGAGTTTCCGGTCAAGCGAGAATATGTTTATCTAGCCTCCACTGGCCACCGATTAGTTCTGCGCTTTACAGAAAATGTACCTAACATTTAATCCATTGTGTCGACTATACTTTTTGACTTATTATAATACCTGATTACCCCTCGTTTGGCCGTAACGGAATCATGGTGATTGGTGCACAGAGGAAAGTTGATTTGTTTTTCTTCGGCACGTAACTTTTTCGCTAAAAGCTAAATTGGTTGAAAAATACTTCTCTGTCTTTTGTTGATTGCATGTTTGATGGCAAGAATCGCTTGTTTTTTCGGACTATGCCAACTAAAGTCATATTCCACGAGTTCAGAGAGGTGGCCAAATCCAAACTTGTAAAAAGGTTGTCCATAGTAACATTTCAGCCAGATCTCTTTCGGTGCAGCTCGTAAGGCCCAAAAGTAAGTAAGTTTTGCATGACCAGCTTTAGATATTGTGTGAATCTGAAACATGGAGCACCATGTCGCTGACGAAGAATATTTCGGGTCACATTCTGAATTTGTGGTAATGGATTTTTACGCTATTGTTTACCATCTTTAGGTACTAATGGTTGCTCAGGGTAATCAGTGACCGTTTCTTTATCATCGATTTTATCTTAATCAGTGTCTCGATCACAATCTTGGTCTCTGCATCAGATTCTTCAAGTTGATTTTCTGATATTTCTGGTAAATATTCCTCATTATCAAAAGCAAAAAATAACTCTTTATCAGAATCAGCTTCGCTTAGACATTCTCTTATTTATCTTTAAGAGAAATATATCAAATTTCATAAAAAATGTCTATATAGGCAATATCCGTATACTTTTTTGTATGGGATTTCTCCAGAAGAGACATTTTCTCCCGTAAACAAATTGCGACCATTATGTGAGCAATCCATTAAAATATTATCCCTTTTAAATGCCTATACTTCACATTACGTGGCGTCAATAGAAAATAAATATTTAAAGTTCACATTCTTGACGATATTTATATTTGTTTTTATATAACATAATATAAAAAATGCATTTGATGATGTTTCCCTTCTCAGCCCGCTAAGGGTTAAAGTCCCTTTTGAAAGCCGTTTGGGAGCGACTTTAAACTGGCTAATTTGCTTTGGTTCTGCTTTGTTCACGGTTAGTAAATAGTTTCAGCTTTCCTTAGCAGGTGTTCTAGCTAAGTTTAATTTAACTTGGCTGCTTTAGCTAAAAATTAGCTAATAGAGCTAATATTGCTATGACAACCTTAAAACTTAGCCGAAATACCATGCACTTTATTGCAGCAAGAAAGCTTTTAAGTCTGCGCTAAATTAGGCCTTATTTTTTCTTAGTGTGTATAGCTAAAGCTAATTCGATAAAACGATATTACCCGATTGGTTAAAGTAAACTGAAAATATATATAGATGGCGCTGCTGTTTTTATTTTACTTTCAATCGGTGTTTAGAAGTATCATTCGCTCAGACGGCTCATTTGAACAAATGTTAGCCGAATACTCATTCTGCTCACTAAACTGCTATTCGGCGAAACGGTCATTCGGTTAAACGGCTATTCGGCTAAACAGCCATTTGACCAAATGGATCATTCGGCTAAATAGCCTTTTGGTCCAATGACTTTCGGCTAAATGACTTATTTCGCCAAATTAAATCAAAATAGATTTTTTTCAATGTTTTATTGTCAGATATCATAATGAATAAAAAAAATCAATAAATTCACTATTTATTTTTTTAGATTTTATAATTTATAGCTTTTTAATAAATAATATTTAACATTTAACATACAATACGTTTTTGTATAAATTTGACAGATATATTTTAATGGTTTAATCTTTATTATTAAAAAAACACAATCTTTTGGCGATAGTAAAATTACTTTGGTTTTACTAATAGTTTCAATCGCATTTTATACAAGACTTTGGTGTACACCAAAATCTCACCTCTCACGACATTAAGACGCACGCGCAACGTCTATAGATTATCAAAGGTACGACATATACCACATGCCGAGTACTCAAAGCAAATACTCTCAATCCACCACACACACTCACAAAAAACAATGCCACCCGTGTCCGCATGGTGCTATTAACGTATTAATCATAAATTTGCATATAATCTATTACGTTCGCCGTGGCGGCCACCTCCGTTTAATGTTTATTATATTTACAATATTCACAATGCGGAAGTTATATAATTCGTGAGCTCGATTTTTTTTTGTTCGTCTTCTGGCGGTTCTTCTCAGCAACGACCGACGGACGCAGCCCGGCGCCGCGCACACGCCACTGATGCTACATT
Source organism: Bolitophila cinerea (assembly GCA_010015015.2). Taxonomy (NCBI): domain Eukaryota; kingdom Metazoa; phylum Arthropoda; class Insecta; order Diptera; family Mycetophilidae; genus Bolitophila; species Bolitophila cinerea. Next base: position 8,275 of record JAAAKO020026997.1, read on the forward strand.
GTAATATTTATTTGTATATATAGATATACAATATACAATATATACATAATATATTGTATATCGTGAGTAAAGCGCGATTTTTTTTCCTTTTGTACTTATAATAACAAACGTCTTCGCGTTTTGCATTCGTTTGCGTGTGTGCGTGCGCGCGCGTCTTTTGGACAAGTGGCTTTTACTTCATGGACATTAAATATGGGTATTATGTTGGCCCGCCACACACACACACACACACATATATACACTTTGGAATGTTATTTGCGGCAATCGCACACACATTTGTACCGATGTTAGGTTTTGCAAATGTGATCCTCGCGAGAGGTTTGCTCGCTCGTAGAGAGATTAATTCGAGGTGGCTGACCTTTAATCTTATTAAACGCCATCAATTGAAAGATTAACGCTGAGCGCGGTGCGTGTTTAAATAATATGATGGATTTGTTAGTGTGTATGTGTGTTTATATAAGTTTGCATAAAGTATTTTTCTTATTAGTTCAACTTGGAGGTTAAGTTTACTGAGAAAGATGCTATTGCTTTGTGTAATATAGGATATACACGTTTTCGGTGGAGATCTTTAGAAAATATAGTTTTTTATTTTATTTTTTATAGGAAAAGCAATTAGAGATTACTGATTATGTTTGGAATTATTATAATTTATACGGAAGTAAAAATATCAACCCATGCTTTTGGGCAAAACATAATTAATATTCATCTACCTATGCAAACAAGAAAAAAATATACCAATCGACCGTATAATTCGCTAGATATTTACATGTCAACCACAATAATCAAAATTTTACGGTCGTTTGGGGTTTTTTGTGGGTTTCAAAATATATATATTTCTTTTTTGGTAGTACTTTTATCATTCAGAAAATCACTCACGATTTTATGTCATTTTTCATAATCATAATGCGATATTTTTTGGAGATGAAAAAAAAAAAATTCTTCCTTTTTAATAGTGAATAAAATTATATATAAAATTATTAACATATCGCTTTTTGATATGAAGTTATTACTCTTTAAAGTCAATTTTTAAATAATTGTTTTTACAATTTTTATTAAAATTGCATTTTCGTCAAAATAATATACCAGATAATATTTTTTATTGTTTTTATGATGCTCTATAACCTAAATTATACCGTTTTCTAGATATTCCCCTGTATTAACGCTGAAAATTAGTGATTTTCCTTAAAAAAAATGACTATGGATTTTTTTATTTATTGTTAATAATTTTCAATTTAAATACTAATATTTTCAAGTATTTTCAAGTATACAATGTATTATCTAGAAAACAGTAAAATCTAGATAAAAACTTTCTGTTGAGAAATTATAGGTAACATTATAGAGCATCAAAATAACAAATAAAAAAAAATCTGGTATAATTAAAAAAAAATAAATGTAATAAAAAATCTTTAATTTTTTTTAAAAAAATGGACTTTCGATTTCGCTGGATTCTTTAGATGAAAAAACTTATGTTTGAAGTCAAAAAGAACATAAGTAGTTTCTAGTTATTATAGTTTTATACCAAATTATACTGGGTTTCTTGTCCATCGAACTGATTTGAAAACATTGTTTAAATTATTTTTAAATCATATCAAATGGGATATGTTAATAAATTATTTTTTTATAAAATTAGGTATTCAATAACCTACAAATACCCTACCGCCTTGCCCTGGGAGAAATATTAACAAAGTTAAAATAAATATGTGTTGGTTAATATCATTCCAAACATAACTTTTTAAACACCCTGTATCTCAGTGAATGTTGAAAAGTCACCCCCACCCATATATATTTCTTACTCAGAAAGAACAAAGGAACACGTGGTAAAGGTATTTCCCTCATATGGTGGGACACCCTGTATTTTATTGATGCAATAATTTGTTTTATTTTAATTTAATCCAAGAAAAACCATTGTATTAAAAATGGCTTCAACCAAAGACCCGAATTTAGCTCCTGGTTCAAGTCTCTATGACCGAGACATAAATGACATAAGCGCTATTACAACTATGAAGCGCTTATGTCAGGTTATTAGCAACATAATTTTACCAAAATGGAGGTATTGGCTAAATGGGTAACGAAAATACCACCATTTTTTTTACCGCAAAATTCATAAATAAAGGGTGTTTTTTTAGACGTGTGGTTTTTAAGAAGAAATAAAACGCATATAATTTAATTTTATGGCCAAGAATTTATCTTTATTATAGAGATAAGGGTTTGCCATTATGTTTTAAAATTATTTCGGGCAAGTGGCTGCCGCGACTGGCTCGAATGAATTACAGCCCAGAGGCCCAATCTTCGACCACATTTTGCAGCAATTGTATGTCAGCAATTACGCGGCGAATATTCTCTTCCAAGGCGTCAATCGTCTCGAGATTACCTGCGTAGACAAGCGAATTCACATAACCATACAAAAAATAGTCCAGCGGTGTTAAATCGCACGATCTTGGAGGCCACGCCACAGGTCCACGACGCGAGATAATGCTAAAAGTATCCTTTAATAAATTGATTGTTTCGTTGACTGTATGGCATGTAGCGCCGTCTTGTTGGAACCAAAGGTTGTCCACATCAACATCCTCCAATACAGGCACAAAAAATGTATTAATCATGGCTCTATAGCGTTGCCCATTGACTGTAACATGGCCTGCTTCATTTTTGAAGAAATGAACAAAACTTTCTTGTGCAAATCGGGATCGGTTTCCATTCACCGAACGTGCGACACGCTTGATGGTCATTCGGCTTCGATTCTTGCATGAGGTGGTTTTGTAAGCCCGCAAATCCAGATCCTTCCATAAATTGGATGGGCACAGCTCTAATTGTTGCGCGCGATGGCGGATGGACTCATTCCGGTCTTCTTCGATACTCTGCTCCACAGCAGCAATAGCGTCTTCGGTGTGCACTGTACGGTGTCTCTGAGGATACGCATTACCACTAGAGTAAACGTGGTGCGAAACCGAACCATGCGGTTGCTCGAACTACCGACTCTGCTGGGTGATTATGTCGACCGAATATTGGACGCAGCGCGAGATGCGTCGCGCGAACCGAACCATTATTTTGGTAATAAATTTGCACGATTTGCAAACGTTGTTCAGGAGTAAGAAAAAAAAGTAACAACTTTCAAAAAGACCATCTTCGAAAAAAGTAGTGCCAAGTAGATATCGGCACTAACAATGTTTAGTCAAAAGTTTTTCTCAGATGTCATATCAGTAGCCAATTAGCAAACCGCCATTTTAATTAAAAAATATATCAACATTAGGCATATTATGATATTTACGTTGACAGTAATTTATTAGCTACAAATTCGTAGCCGATATCTGTATAGCTGCTAGGAAAGGATGGTTTAGAAATCACACCTTACCTGGACCAATTGGTCATATGTTGCATATCCAATTAGACGGAACTTAGATGAACTGGGACGAATATGCGTGTAACAGTGCGAGCGCTATCAAAGTCTTGGTATTCCAAGAAGACAGAAATTGACAGATGACAGGGTGCAGCAAAATCACTGCCAAATTCGAGATTCACTAAAACAAAGTTAAAAGTATTCCATAAGATGGTGAAAAATTAGCCGTAGCGCAAATCTAATATAAGACCGATTAGATTACGTGATTTTTCACTCTCCCACCTCAAAAACCTAAGAATTGCATATAAAGTGAATATAATTTTAGCAAATCCAATTCCGCAATAGTTAGTTGGTGGCTCTGCGCTGTGTCAGTCGCTGCATTCCACACCATCAACAAACCATAGGTCGCGCTTTTAGAATTCAACACAATATGCGCTCGCTGGCCACGTTGTTCGCGCGCGCGCGCACTCATAAGTGCAATTTATTTATGTACACAAATAAATATTGTGTACTTAAGTATTATAGTATATAGTATAAGTTTAAGTATACATATTTTATATACGTGTATAGTGTGTCGCGCCCGCGACCGTAAAACACAGGCGCAGTGTACTTTTATTTATGAACATAGAACATTCAGCACGCTGCTGGCGCTGCCCAGCACAGTAATGCAGCGCTGCGTCGGTCGTGTTTGTTTGAATGTATGTGTGTGTGTGTGTGTTATTGTTATTGATTTATATTAATGTGTTTTATTTCTGTTTTCAGGTATGTATCACGCGCTTGCAACCACACAAATAATATATATGTATAGGATATAGCAGACACATTTGCGGTAAGCTGATTTATGTTTTGAACCTCTGCGCGCCGAGCCGAGCTGCTCCACTCTCGAAATTGACTATATAGTCTATAAGCTCGCACTCGCGCTCGGACTCTGTGTTTATGCTAATTTGAGTGCGCGCGTATACTTTAGCGCATACGCCTGGCGCGCAGTGCAACGCAGCGCGGGAGGGCTCTTTGCCGCAGACGATCGTAAAGGGTTTGGCACATGAGTGCGATCTCTGCCGGTGCGTTTGTTTATTTTTAGTATAAATGTATATGTGTTTAAGTTTGTGCAAAGCGATATTCTTGCGGCTCTTTGTGACACTTGAACTTTAATGGATATTTTATATATAGGTAATACGTATCGACAAAAAGGAATAGAGTAAAAGGAATTCTGAGTTTATGGGAATAGTCAAAGCATAAGAAAAAATAATATCACCTATCAAAAATTATGGCAGACTGCAAAAGATATTGCAATATTTAAAAATATATTGCCAACCATTAAGTTGCTAGATACTATTTTTGAAACAGCTGTTGCAGAAATATATTCTACTAAAAATGAAGTAAGTTTGAAGAACCTGTTGCATGGATATTAACAAATACGTTGCTGCAACCTCGCTGCAACCTTGCGGCATATGCTAACACATCTCAAGTGACATCCAGTCGTTCCAGTCCGGTTTTTAAAAAATCATTTAATTGGTCAACAAAATAAACAAAACATTTCTCTTTAAAAATGGATAAATATTTTAAAAAAGGAAGTTTGTTTTAAATTTTGTATGTGAAATTGTTGGAAAAACTCATTCTGCTATATTTTCCATTCATTTTACGCACATTGCATAAAGAACAATGTTCTTATGATTTGAGGTCACCTTTTCACCCAAAATAATATTTAATAACACATTTGAAATTGTTCTTATGATTTCAGTACAAGAGAGTGGACAAATATAAAAAAAAAAAATCATTATATTATTATAATTTTGTGAAACAAGTTTTTGGTACTAATTACTAAATATATAATTTATTTTTTAATCAAATATAATAATTATTGTTTTTAGTAAAAAAATAATTTGGTACTAAATATTTATTATTATTTTATTTATTTATTTATGCGAGAAATTACTCCAAACGGGTATTTCGTTTCCAGATCTTATAATTGAGCCCAGAATAGAAAAAAAATCTTATTATGAAAGATATTGAATTCTCATACATAGAAATACAAAAAATTATTATATTAAAATAATTACTTAAATAAGTATTACTGGTACAACATGTTTTTAATTATTTTTACTTTAAAAAAATTAAGTATTCGTTTATATGATAAAAGTGAGCTATTGCAATAGTTATTTGAATAATTGGATGTTTAAATTTATATTCATAAAAATTACGTTGGAATTGTTTTTTTAAATATGTTTTTTTCCAAAAACAAATATTTAAGAAAATGATTTGAATTCCTATAATATTTTGTGGATTTTAAAGTGCTTGCAATGGTTTATTCTAAGGAAATTA
>JAAAKO020027008.1:0-13929 GCA_010015015.2 Bolitophila cinerea
AGAAAACACAGAATTTCTACTTTCTTTTGGCCTGATCAAATTTAGGGCAATTTAAAGTTTTTTTTTTTTTCGATATCTGTCCTTCAACTATCGTACCCATAAAAAAAATATTAATCACAAACAAAATGTCGTTAGTGTCTGTAAATATTATTTCTTTGTTGTTGGTGCATACATTTTTAGATTTAAACAGATTTTTATTATTATGGATCCTTTGTAAAAAATTATTATAATGCAATTTTGTGCACCACTTTAATAAAGTGTGAAACACATTTAAATGAATTATGAACAACAATTAACATTTTGTTGGATTTAGGAATTAGCGTCAGTCGGACGCTCTTAAAGTTTAATGAAATTATTGGCTTTTGCTAGTCTTTTTTAGTTTAAGCATAACTCTAGTAAAAAACATGCAAAAAACAAGTAATCCATTAATTTTCTTTTTATTCTCTAGTTAATTAAAATGTTTTCTTTGAAGTGCAAACTTTATTTTTGGGCACATTTTTTTGTGGTGCCTAATTTTTATTAAGGAGGATGTTTTCCTTTTTTCTTTGAGGTGCAATTTTTTTTTGTAGGTGCAATTTTTCTTTTTTGTAGGTGCACTTTTATTTCGTGCACAATTTATTTTAACCCGTTTTTAAATTCTATTAGTACAATATTTAAAACACTATAAAACCTATTGCTTAATACGCTTAAAACCAGTGAAAGTTGAGGGGTATGTTTGTTTTTTGGTTTTGATTTGCCGTGTTTTATTATGTTTTAAAAATCACATTTAAAACACGTAAAACGCACAATTTAAAATGAGTGCAAAATACGGGCGTAATATCACTAATCAAGCAGGTGGATAGAAGCAGAAAAAAATATTGGAACACTCAAAATATTCGGTAAAATAAAAAAAAAATGGTTTTGTGTTTTCTATATCAAAGGATAACTAAATTCTAACAAAAAATATTATAAATATATTCGTACAGCGAATATTGCAATTGTATATAGGTTTTTTCCTCTATCGTTCCTGATGCCCGAAAATTAAAAAATATAAAAAAAAATCAAAATTATATCCAATAACACGAATATTGTTTATATAGTGTATACACTTCTAAATCAGTAATCACCATCTGCTTATCCCTTTCAAAACTCGTTAAAACTTTTTGGCGCAATTCATGTTTTCCAAAGAAAATCAATTCCACATCATTTTCTGTCCTGTCACGCGACTTAGAGAAAGAATCTTCTTGTTGAATCTTTTATAGAGTGTGTATGTGTGTGTGTGCGATTGGAAAACACGACATGAATAATAAGAAGTGCCCTTTTCCGGGCTTTACGCGCGGCGGCACTGCGTCTACTATTGCGTTTGTCTTGCCAGAAAAAACCACTTGACGCGTGCCAAGCAAGTACACAAGGCTTTTAAAATTAATTCCCATTTTGAAAAGATTGTAGCTCGGTATTTGAACAAGAAAATGCGAATTTCGGTCGAGTTTTACGGTGGATTTGTGTGTTGTACCCAAGATGGAAGATGGATCGCATGTGATGTGTGGAATGGGGTCATATATAGAAGCCAAGATGGTGTGTATAAATAGGCCGTCGTTGTAACGCCATTAGAAGCAACTTAGATTCTTTTTAGTCGTCTCATTGTGCGTGCAATGCTTGATGTATAGCAACGATAGAAGGGCAATTTTCTTTGAGCGAAAGCCATCGGCTCTGCCGTCTTGCCCCCGGCGCCGGCAGTACCCGTCGTTGTCGTCGCCACCGCCACCGCCAGCGGGTGTGAAGAGGTGAAAATACTTCCGTATACTATATATACGTTTATATTTACAGTATATATGCTCAAAGTGTCGGGTCTGATGCGTATATGCGGACGAATGTATACACAAAAGAAATAATTTGACAAAGACGAATTAATGAATTTCTTTATGACGGCATCTCTTGTAATTATTAATGCGATTAGAGTTTTTCATGTTCTCTCTTGGAATTTTCCTGGTGGATTGTGCCCCAAGGGAGTTTTTATGTGAGTGTGAGAGTGAATGTCGCAAATGAGTTTTTTTACATTAAAGGGGAGCAAATTACATGGTGCTGAAGTAGAGTGTTGGTATTTATATGTATTTATTGGTAAGACATTTGTAAACTAGTTTTTAACTTTTTTTCGTTAATATTTCATTTATTATACAAAAGAAATTACAATTTATTTATTTATTTTTTTACATACTGATCAAATACGTTTTAGTATTTTTTACAGTTTATTTTATTTCTATTCTTTTTTTAAATTCTAGTCATATTTATGTGTTTGATGTTTTGCTAAATATAGTGATTATGTAGAATAATATTTGAATATTTCATTTTGTTATGTTTGCCTCAGAATTGGCGGTTATACTAATACTAATACTAACTTCAATGATCCTATCTACTACTCAAATTACCCTAATATAAATACACTATTAGAAACCCTTACACTACAAATCGGTCCGACTCGCGTGGTCTCTTCCTAAATTTAGCCTTATATTTAATCAGTCATCATGACGTAGAGTGATTTTTTCTAAAGCCATACTGAAAGTTTGGAATAATATTATTTTGTTTTGTATATCAACTATTCAACAAATTTACTTAGAAAACTTAGTAATGATATTGGTCTATAACTAGTGTGTTTAAGCAATTATTTATCAGAATGGTAATTATTACGTTAAATATTGGCAGGAGTTTTTTAATTAAATAATTGCTGATTTCATCAAAACCGTGAGATTTTTTTGGTCTCAGTTGTTTAATTATAGCACTTATTTCTGTTGGGTTTGTGAATGTATTAATATTATTCACGCAAAAGTTGTCCACATCTGTATCACTGCGGTTTATATTGTAAAATTTGCAGATTAATTGGTTTTGAGGCCTGGTGGAGCATGCATATTCATTTTTTATGGTTAAGTTTATGTCGTTCGTTTCATGTGGATCGCTTATTGTTCTACTGGATTGGTGAACGTTTTCGAAATGTTTTTGTAGGCATTTAGCTATATCTTGTGGTATTGAGTGGTATGCTTGGTGAAAATCTAGAGTCGATAATTTTTGGAATATTTGTGAATGGTTTACGATTATTCTTTTATTGATTTTAGTAAAAACGTTGTGATCTTTTTTTTAGTGTTTCTAAAGTAGTTTTGAATTTTTGAGCTTTTGCATAGTTTACTTGATTTTTAATCATATTATTTAATAGATTTATCTGTGATTTGTATGCATATTTGTGCGGGGAAAGGGAGTTATTATAGACTTTTTTCTTTAGAGAGATTTTATATTTTATTAATACTATAGTTGATTGAGGAAGTAGCATTTGTTGTATTTGCTGTCATCATGTCTATTTCTTCATGAGTAAGTTACCTATTTGTTGGTACGGAATTAGAAAATATGCTAGGAAACCTAATGGATCGAAAACAGACATGAGTGTTCTCAATTCTTCGAGTTTTAACGGACGCCGCAAGCCAGATAATACATCTTTGTTTAGCTTACTATAAATTAGTGAGTATGTGAAGGTATCTGTTGTCGTACACCACCACATTCCCAAGACTTTAGCGGTATTTGATTCCGTATCCAAGTTAAGGTTTTTGTTTTGACTTGTAACCGTTTCACCAAGGGCTTCTAACACAATGCTAGAGTTTGATAGCCAGTTTCGTATTTCAAACCCTCTTTGACTATGTACGAATTAAACATCTCGAGCGAGTTGTATTGCTTCATCTTCGGTGTTTGTGCTGTCCAACAAGTCTTCTACGTAGTGATTATCTGTAATTGCCTGTGAAGCTCATGGAAATTCCTGAGAAAATGTTGATGCATTCAAGTTTTTTACATACTGAGCTGCGCTGGGCGAAAACGTTGCTCCAAAGGTCATGACTGTCATAACGTATACTTCCGGATCTTGGTTTACTTTATCGCGCCACAAGAAACTTTGTGAATGTTGGTCCTCTTTTCGAACGTGTATTTGGTGGAACATTGCTCTTATGTCGCCGCATATTGCGATCTTTCTCTGTCAAAAACGATATAACACGCCGGGAAGTGAAAACAACTGGTCAGGTCCTTTAAGAAGAACGCTATTTAGTGACAAATTATTTACCTTTGCCGCAGCATCCCAAATCAGTCTGACTTTACCTGGTTTGTTGTAATTGGTAACAATGAATAGTGGTAGGTACCAAATTCTAGGAGAAACCATGCTTAGTTTAACTGGTGTGACCTCTCGCGCATATCCTTTGCTTACGTAGTCTCTAATTTGTTGTCTTATATACAGATTTAGATTCTAGGATAACATCTGCGTTTCGTGGATTCTTTTAAAATGTCCTGGGCTCGGTTTTCATCAACTGATAGAAGTGCTCGTTCAGATTTGTTGACCCCATAACTCTCTAACGAAAAGTAAAATTTGATGAGTGTATGCAGCTCTTTATTTTGGCGGCACTCACATACATGGTTTGTTTGTGTTAATTCGAGGCAATGCCCGTGTATGGTGCAACCAATCCTTGTTTTTGTTGCTACTGGTTTATGCCATTTGCCTTCTTTGATCTCTAGTGGAATACCGACTTTCCAGTTGTCTAATCCAATTAGTATTGTAGGTTTTGCGTTTTCGTAATACTCGATCGGGATTTCTTGCAAATGTGTGAATTTGGTTGTCAACGTAGTATAGTTTAGGGTCTGTACTAGTATATTTAACTTTTTTACCGTCCTGACATCCAACATCTGAAACTTTCGGGCACCATTGAATGTTTCGGCTATTTCAATAGAAACTCTTTCACCTACGACAAATATTGAATCTTTTTACAGCAATGAGCAAACCACTTATCGTTATGACTTAATTCTTTAAACTTGATGCAGTCACTTAGATTATGTTTGTTGGAACAAATACAGGAAGGTGCATCTTGAGGACTGTTTTGATGGTTGTTTTTTTGCGTTTGTTCCTCTATTTTTTCTTCAGTCACTTTTCAGTATGAACGTTGGAGAGTCGATACCCATAATTTGACGGAAACGTTACAGTACTCGCAGCTTGTGCCACATTATACATTTACTTAACGAAGTAGGATAAATTGGTATGTGGAAGGCTTTGCCGATGTACTGCTCAATTAAGTTTTAATTGTGAAGGCAGCTTATCAACCAAATCAAACAACAGGGTGGGGTTTTTCAAGTGTGCCTCCAATCCTGAAGCCTCAATTGTTGAGACCAAGTTTTTAACAGATATTGCAACATTTATAAGAGTGTCCAGTTTATCTGCCTTCGGAGGTGGCTCGTTCTTGATTTTTTGTAAAAGGGCATGAATAATTAGCTCAGGTCTACCAAAAAGCATTTTCAAGGTATTTATCACCTTCGGAACCAACGAAGACATTATCAGAATACAACCAACTGATTCCAGTGCTTTTCCCTTCAGACTTCGTTGAAGACGTATGAAGTTCTCATCATTTGAGAAACCACAAGTTCTAGTAGAATTTTTGTATGAACTGATGAAAAGTGGCAACTCCTCTGCCTTCTCAGTAAACGTTGGTAGATCTTTTGGTAATATCTGTCTAGCTGTAAGCTGCTCTTTAGTTAACACATCAGAACTATATGAATAAGAATCTGGTCCACAAAGAAAACCAGGTGGCTGTGTAACATTATTACTATTTACTTCAGTCCATGATGCGTGTACTTGAGGCATGTTGGAAACTTGTGGATATTGCTGTGATTGTGTCAATGAGATGGATGGAAGCGTGTGCGACTTATACTGAATTTTATTTAACATCACACATGCTGTACGGATGTCGATTGTGGTCGCTGTCTGCTTTTGGCAATCAGTGTTCCCCTTTTCACTGAGTTGATTATTCACGTATTGAACATACTCTGTGATGTATTTATCTGATCTCGGTTTTCTTGTGGTTTTGATTCATCACTCTGTTTGCTGGCATTCTGTTTCCTTGAGTATTATGAAGAAAAGCTGTAACCATAATTTTGTTGCTTCGGTATCGCTCCGCTATATGATGTGAGTGTGCCATGGGAGTTTGATATTTCTTGAGAGTGTGAGCCCAAACGAGGAATCTTGAGCATATCGGTAACTGCTGACGATAAGTGTATTTTTTCAGGACAGGTCTCATCCAGCAGCATATTACCTGTACATTTTACGCATTCGTGTATTCTTTCGCGATCATAACTTATATCAGATGCAGTATCATCGTTGGAATCGATACCTTCAGCAAGAACTTGATATTTATTTTGTATAAAGTCCTTGTTTATCTGGTCTTGTTTCTTTAAACGTTGTTCTTTTCGACTTTTTTCCTCTTCTAATTTCATAAGCTCGAACTGCGCTCTTTTAACTCTACTTGACGAACGCGATGAACCAGATTTAGTGAAGTACTAGTGATGGAGCTTCCACTTTCAGCAGGCTGTGGTACTGAGCTAGTTGATGTCAACTTGACTATTTATTAAATTTAAAGAATCTTGTGGGGGATCCAAATCCTAGCAAACAAAAAAGTTTATTTGTCCTCTTTTAAAACTTTTATTTGAGATGCTATAAATTTCTACAAATATACATAAATTTGTTCGGGGTTAAAAATAAACTTCCTTGTGTTTGTGTATTCCGTAATCTTTGTAGTGATTTTTGTATAAACCTAATAAATGTACATTCAAGTTAATTATGTATAAATTCTATATAATACCTTACAATTAAACATTACCTTTAATTCAATTTTAGTTTAACTATATATAAAGGCACTCTTAAAATTATACATAAATCACAATTGCTGACACTTAATAATTTCTTGTCAAAAAATTACACCCCGAATACACATATGATCTATACTGTTATTTCTTCCGTTAATTTACTCAAAGCAGATCAATAAACATCGTCGTTATTGTTTGGGCTATAATAGTGCGTTTGATGAAGTTTTTAGTTTATGTTTATGTTATGGCTGATTTCAACAAATACCACTGATTTTTTATTAAAAACGTGCTGTGCTTCTTTAACAAGAATTGGTGGCGGATCCAGAAAAAAACTTTTTTATTTGTTGTAAACTTGAATTTTATATACAAAATTTCCACGAACAACATTTTTTGATATCAATAATTTTTAGAAGAGTTTAATATTATACTAAAAATTCCCGGTCCATTTTTTTGTGTATTTCTGTTTTCCGGAAAGTTTTAAAATCATAACTCCGCGAATTTTTGATTCAAATATAACATATATCATAATAATGCCAATATACTTGCTAAAATCGATGAAGGCGCCTATATTATGTAGTTTTTCAATTTGCAACCACACAAATAACGAGGTGTCACTACAAAATTTTTATCCAGCATACCATTATGGAATTTAGCGTAGAAGTCCAGAAATACCTAAAGAAACTGCTGCAGCGAAAAGAAGTAAATAAATATTCTTAAAAAAATACTGATTAACTATAGCAATGTTTCAAAAAGATATTTTGTAGACTTGTAGTAAGGATTTTTCAAAACAAAACTCTAAATACATTCCAAAATAATTTGCAATTCCAATCCTTCAGAATTTCTCTGTATTCTATGTATAAATGAACTAGTTTTGCATTCATTCCAATAGCACAATACAAATACATCTAAAATGTGTGTATATAACTTTACAAAGGGTTGAACAAAAGCAATTGAAACAATGATAGCCACAAAAGTGCAGAATAACCATATATAGTGAATCCATACTTTCAGTGTGCATAATTTATACAAAATAACTCTGAAACAATTTTGACTAAACTTTTGTGAGCCTTGTGTGTTTCCATTCTCACCAGGAATGCCAGCTTTCAATGAAAAACCAAAACGCACTCACTCACACTTGCTCTATCTCTCTCTCAGCATGCGCGTACATTTAATATTATTATTATTATTGTTCTGAAATAGTTACATACTCTGGGGTGTCCGGCGTGTCGTGTCTAACGAAAGCACGCAACGGAATGCCGGCCGTCTCACCAAAATAGAAATACTTACGTTATGTTTCCCCAACCCTTCGCCAGAGCATTGTGTTATTGTTATGATTTTCATGTCGGCTGGTATTCATTTACTATATATATGTTATACAGCATAAATGTAAACATAGCTTAAATTGTATGTAATCTGTGTGGTTGGTAAAAGTATAGTTGCTAGCAGCCATCGCATATAACGATTACACAATACACAATGGTAAATTTTGTCTAGGCGAAATTATTGTTCGCATCTTTTTAAATTTTTTTTTATTTACATATTATATATACATATACAGGGTGATTTTTACACTCATGTCCGAACTTCTAGGGCAAGTAGTGCAGGTTATTTGATGAACAAAAAAATCACTCACACAGCAGTTCGTGTAATCAATTAATCGGTTTGAGACGATTCGCTGCCTGTAAATTCTCCGTTTTCTATTGTTGTTTATCTAATCCACCCCAAGCAAACGATGAAATCCGAATTTGCATTGATTGTGGGGTAACGATTAACCATTTTTTAATAACCGAACATCGCATCCATTGCCAAATATTTATGAAATATTAGCAAGTCTAGCAAATTGCTCATATTTCTGTGTGTTTGATCTGTCTGGTGATAATCAGCAAGTTAAAATGGCAGAGCATTCAAATGAGCTTTTAACCATTAATACACACAAAGGTTTGTTTAGGTATAATAGATAACCTTGTGGAGTATCAAGTGCTCCATCAATTTGTCAGTCAATAATGGACAGAATTTTAGTCAATATTGAAAAAACATTTTGCTATTTAGATGAAATAATTATTGGTGGTAGTTCGAATGAAGAAAGTCAGTCTAAATTATTTACCGTCCTAAAATGTCTAGACTTACACAAAGTGCGAATAAATATAGACAAATGTACATTTTTAAAAACGTCAGTAGAGTACCTCGGTCATGTGTTAGAAAATAATAATGTGCGCCCACTTCCAAAGAAAATTGAGGCAATCGTAAAAGCACCGGTCCCGCAAAACATTAATCAATTGCAGGCGTATCTCGGTCTTATAAATTATTACAGAAAATTTGTACCAAATTTATTTATGGAAGTTAAAAATTTATATTCATTGTTAAAAAGCGAAGTTAAATTTATCTGGTCAAATATTTGTCAAAAAGCATTTGAGAAATCGAAAGTACTTATTACAGAAAATAGTATCTTGGAAATGTATGATCCAAAAAATTCAATTGTAATTGCAGCAGATGCAAGCTCGTATGGTGTGGGGGCTGTAATGTCTCACATTATTAATGGGGATGAAAAACCAGTAATTTTTGCATCGAGTTCTTTGTCTCCAGCAGAGAAAAATTATTCTCAAATTCATAGAAAGGCTTTAGCAATAATATTGGCAGTCAAAAAGTTTGATCGATAAGTAATTTACAATAGTAAAGCTGACGGATAAACAGACGGTTTCTCCGTGTGATTTCTCCGTCGCCGGAGTTCAAAAAACCGTCTGATTTGTCTATGACACGGTTCCTTTGTTAAGGGTTATCATATTAGCAGGTAAATGTTGACGGATTAAATGAAACGAATTTTTGAACTCCGTCGACGGAGAAATGAGACGTTTTTTTTTGTTTCTCCGTCAGGAGAACACACTAGCTGACGGGAAAACTCCGTACGGAGCCGATAACCGTGTGGTCGTGCTGCCAAATGTCGAATTTGCAATTTTTCTATGCTCTACAGCTGCCCCAAACGACTTTTTACGACTTCTAAATTATTTTTACATAAAATATTAAGTAAAATAAATGGAAATGCGTACCTAACTTTTTTTGTGCAGTTTAAAAAACTATTTTACAGGGTAGCCACAAGTTTTTTACCTAAGCTCCAAAATTATCCCCAAATGGCTTCGTAGGACTTCTAAACTATTTTTACTGGAGAGCTATCGTAAAATAAATAGAAATGACCACCTTACTTTTTTTGTTTGGTTGGAAAATTATTTTACAGGGTGGAAAAACTTAGATATAATTATATATAATAAGAAATGCCCGAATCACTCAAATGAATTCTGGAGACTTTCTAATTATTTTTTACTGAAAAGCCATTAATAAACAATCAGAAATGCCTGCCTAACTTTTTTTAGTTTGGTCCAAAAATTATTTTACAGGGTATTTTTTTATTTCATATGCTCCACAGATATCCCCAAATGAGTTCGGGAGACTTTCAAATAATTTTTAATGAAAAACCAATGACTATTTTTTTGAAATGCTAACCTCAACTTTTTTTTGTTTGGTCAAAAAAGTTTTTTTTACATGAACGTTTATTAAATGCTCCACAGCTAATCCCATACGGCTGCGTAGGACTTCTAAATAATTTTTAATTAATGGCCGTTGATAAATAATTAGAAATGCCCACCTCAACTTTTTTGGTTTTGTCAAAAATTTATTTTACAAAATAAATTTCATAAAAATATCATATAAAAACCGTTGCAGAAACGGAGTTTTTCTCCTTCAAAAATCAAACGATTTCTCCGTCCCGGTCGGTTTTGGAGTGATCACACTAGAACGGAGAAACCGTCTGATTTCTCCGTCTGACGGCTGACGGCTGACGAAGAAATTACTGAATGGTTTTTTCTCCGTCAGTGTTTCTCCGTATGCCAATCACACTACAGACACACAAAAACCGTTCGATTCGACGGAGAAACGTTTGTTTGTTTATCCGTCAGTCTGATCGAACCTTTATGGAGCATTGTAGTTGATAGTCTCATTGAAGAGATTAATTTAGCTGGATACTTCTGCCAAGGATATGCGGATGACATTGGAATCTGCATAGAAGGTAAATATCCAAACCGTAAGTGATTTAATGCAAATTGCACTGAAGAAAGTTGAAAATTGGTGCACACGCGTTAGTCTAAGTGTCAATCCTGACAAAACTGGACTAATGCTGTTTACTAGAAAGAGAAAAATCAAATAATTTACGCTTCCAATGTTCTATGGTACACTGCTAACGATCACTCAAGAGATAGAGTACCTTTGTGTTCTCCTAGACTGTAAATTAGACTGGAGGAAACACGTCGAAGAGAGAATCACCAAGGCTAGGTCTTTATGGCAATGTCGAAGGGCAGTTGAAATAAAATAAGGAATTTCACCAAATACCTCATATTGAAAGTATACAATGATTGTGAGACCTTCAGTTTCATTTGCTGCAATCGTATGGTGGCCAAGAGAGACTACGCACGGTGCAAACCAAGTTGCAACACTAACAAAGAGTTGCATGCTTTAGTGTGACTGGTGCCATTCGAACTTCGCCAACAGCAGCTAATAAAATGTTATTGGACTTATCTCCACTTGCTCTATTTATAAAAGCAGAAGCATTTCTGACAGCACTTCTAAGCATAAACCACTGGGAGCAGAGATCTAACGATCTAGTTCACAGGAAGACTATGAAATCTGTTTTTAACAAAACAGACTATCAAATGATCTCCGACCAAACGCTTCCAAAATTTAACTTCAGAAGTCCTTCGTAAAAACATTTCCTAGCAGAGAAGATTGGATGAGCAAGGTAGCACTCCCATGTAAAAATGAAGTAGCTATCTATACAGATGTATTTTGTGTATTTTGTAAACAACCCGAAATTTAGTATAGCAATCCCTCTAGGTAAATTTGCGACGGTTTTTCAGGCAGAAATTGTAGCAATTTCAGCCAGTGTTATTGAACTAAAAGCTATACATTTAGTAGACAAAAATATTGTAATATGATCGGACAGTCAAGCTGCTTTAAAAGCACTAAACGCGTACCGAACAACTTCCAGAACTGTCCACGAATGTCTCGATCAACTCACAGAGCTATCTATTAGTAATAATGTTGAGCTGCGGTGGGTTCCTATAGTCACTCCGATATTCCTGGAAATGATAAGGTCGACGAAATGACCAGAAATGGTTCAAGCAATGACTTGTATGAGCCGGAGCCATCGGCGTGCAGATCTTATACCACCATTAGAACGGAGGTCAGAGACAAAGTCAAAAACATACAAGTAAGTATGTGGGACGAATCTACAAAATACCGACAATCTAAACGCTTCATCGGAAGACCAGATCGTCAGGTAGCGAGATTCATTCTAAATGGCAGTCGACATAGGATTTGCACGCTGACCAATCTCCTTACGGGTTATTGTCTTAATAAGCACCTCCATAAAATTGGAGTTAAGAGCTCCGCACTCTGTAGAGGGAGAGAAGAGGAAACTGTAGAACACTTGATATGTGAATGCCCAAGCCTCATGAGACTAAGGTTGTCTACATTAGGATGCTTCATCCTAAACCTAGACGACATAGATACGCTCAAACTTAAAAATATTTCGAGCTTTATGCAGAGATCGAAATGGTTTGTGTATGATAGTATCTTTTAAATCCGGAAGAGTACAATGTAAATTCCAACATCAATGTAATCTAATCTACCCGTCAGTGTGATCCTAGTTTAATTTCATAAATAAAACCATCTAACTAATTATAAATAAAACTATTTTATTGAAAAACAATGCCCAATACAAGCTCCCGATGCATTGCTTATGCCGCAGTGACCATGACTTTGCTCTGCTCTGCTCTACCGCCGTTGCTATGCTGTTCACTCCACCATTCTTGTTTTCACTAGACGTTTTTTGCCGTACGCGCACAATTTATCAATCTCAGGTATATACAAAAGCACACACACACACACACACACACAACCACTCAAATGCGTTTTATTGTATCTTTTACTTTATGTGCCTATATACAGTCAGTGGATGTGGATATACCTATACTATGCCGATCATTTGTGCCTCGAGCACCATCACATACGATTTTATTGCGAGTAAACAAAAGTGGACATAACCATCTGCGCGCCACAACATAGCGCATAGGATGTTTTTTATGATACACTTACACAAAATACCTTTCACCATTGCTTCCTGTTTCTCTTCGGCCATGTGTGCGAACCAAAGTTTTGAAAAGGTAACAACACAGAGACACACACACACACAGACACATACGTATACACAAAAACCACCTTGCGCAGCATTGGTAATTAACTCAATAAGAGCGAAATGAAATGTATTTGTGCCTTTAGAAAACGAATTCGATCGTTAAATTGTTTTTTTCTTCTTCTTTTCTTTCTTATGCGTGTGTGCGTTTTTAATGCTCCACAAGCAAACGAACGAGCGGGTCCCTTCTTTGCGGCGGGCTTTGAAAGCTTTGCGTATTTTTTGGAGCTCGGAATTTTGCACCATATGCCGCCAGTGCCGGTGCTTCTTCGCGGATGAAATGAAGATGCTGTGTGTTCGTGCACACGCACACACGGACACACGTCAACCGTGAGAACGAAGCGTCGCGTCTGGCGACGACAAAAGGTAAGAGTGCTTTTGTGTTATTTTGCTGAAAAGAAATTGTATAATTAAAATTCTAAGGCTGTTCGCACAAAGTAAAATACTTTTATATAGATAGAATGTATAATACATTATGTTTAACAAAAATTAGCTTTTTAGAATACGTGAAAAGAACGAGAAATTTAAATTGTTTGTGCGAGTGTTAGTTTTTGGTATTGTTACTGACGTTTACTATAGCGTATTTTTCGATGTAACGAAACTAACTTCATTTAGCGCAAAGACTTGGTGGAATTCAATCTGTTTATTCAATTGCTTAGGTTTTAAAATCTAAAATACAAAAAATACAATAATTAACAGTTGTTTTTACAATACAATTCATTCTACTTACAAATAGTTTTCTTTATGTGTTTTTTTTTAATATGGTATAAATACTTTGTGTGTTTTTCCTCTTATGGTATAATAATAAATCTAGGTATATGTTTATAGTATATACACTTCAAATACCTAATGGATAACAATATATTTACCTTAAATTGTTATTCTTATATTTTTATTCTCGTGTTATTGTTTTGAAGAGTTCATTGACGTCAGTCCATTGAACGTAAATTCAATATGGCTGGTTGCTTATTCTAGCAGTAGAGTTCCCTGTTGACAAATTTCAGCAGCATCATTTTTCACAATCTCCACCCTGGTATTTTGGTACATTTACCAATTTA
>JAAAKO020027019.1:0-13924 GCA_010015015.2 Bolitophila cinerea
GTTAAATAAAAGAAGAGTGCTGCGCTTGCGCAGCACATAATTGTTGTTGTATACTGAAAATGTTTTGGGGTCTATTTCATGCCGCCAAACTCTCTGCTTTTCTACGTCATTATTTTTAGGAATAAGTTCTATTTAATGCCACTGATCCTAATAATTAACTCAATAAATGTGATTTTAAAACACTTGTGCTTCCAAATCTCCAGCTTAGCTCGGCTCAGTTTTCAATTTTACCAAAACACATGAATCTGTTAAATCCTATGTGTTCTTCAAAATTCTCAATTTATACAAAATAAATATATTGCGTGAATTCCAAATCATTACTATTTGCACGTTTCAGCCTAAAGTATTCGATAATATTCCCCTAAAATACAGAAATCGGCAGCAGAATTACGTCTAAGACGCTATACGAAAAAACACACACACACACACACTTACAAAAACTAGATCGTATATTTGGTGGGCTGATTTAACGATGAGAACGAGACACTTTTTACACACCTACACACGTGTGATCGTATATATGTGTTCAATGTACAAACGTGCGGTGCACACAAAAGCTCTGCGGTTCGGGCGAAAGCACAAAAAGCGTTTTGTATATTGGCATTGATTAATGATGCTTATTCTGCACTAACATGCCTAAATACATTCGTTTTATAGTAGGATGTATATACATATTAATCTATATGTATATATATACATATATTTTCGGCCTACATTTATCAACATAATCACACTTCCTTCCCCCACCCACTCGCACACACACAAAAACCCGCATATTATAAACGCGCAAATATCAACCGATATAACGTACAAACGTACAAATATAAAACAGCGATTTTATTTCATTTGCACGGCTTTAATGGGCCATAACACAATCTTCCTCCCCCTCCGTCTGATGTATATTTGCATAATAATATGCCAGCAAATTAATTTTAAGAGCTTTTTTGCGGAGCACCGCCCGCCCGATGTGTAATGAGTGATCGACGGGTGGTGGCGTCGGGCGGACCAATGTTAAATTGGTATATTCTACAACACTAAAAAGACAGGGGGCTTGCAAACGCGATAAGGGAAAGTAAAAGTTTGTTCTATGCCCTAAATATATAAAATATATTACATATAATCAACGTGCAAAAACAATTTGAAAGTTATGTGTGAGTGCTCGTCGTTTGGCATTGTTTATTATGTATAAGAGCGAAAGTGTATATTATATAGTACGCCAGGTGTTTGTGTGCCATTTAAAGGAATACACGACATTGATGAATGAATAATATACATACATAGAACATAATATACATGTGTGTGTGTGCAGAATAACCATACACATACTCACCGCATTACAATAATATTGTGTGTTCCACTTCGAAGCTAGTTCGAGCACAGCAAATCAAATTATCGCACAAGGACACAATACATCAGAGCAAGAGTATAACACCTTCCCTCGAAGCTCGAAAGCTTAGTGTGTGTGTGTGAGAGTGTGTCTGCACTTATACCAGAGAACGATATCATATATAATATTATTATATAGAAGAGTTGATGCTTGTGTGTGTGTGTGTGTGTAGCATTTATGTGTGTCATCCAAATCAGCACTCCATTTATCCACATTGAGGTAAACGAGCCGTGTGCTCCACAATATTTCAAATATCACGCAGAAGCGCCTGAATTTAATATGATTCGCCTATTGAATATATACGCCGTATACGTTCAACGTCTTCGTCTTCGCCGCTGCCGTGTGCGGCTATGAAATATAAATATATTAAATTATTATATATTATGTAGAATGTTGTATGTTATCTCGTTTTCTGTGTGGTGGCACCTTCTCTGCGTCGGCCGCAACGCCACACAGTGGCAACATTTAAAAAAAATATATATTTTATTTATTTATTTAAGCACGCTGTATCGAATTTAAGGAAAAGGAGCTATGACAACCCTGATTTTCATAATTCAAAATAGCAACAAATATGTATATTATATAATTATGATTTGGTTTGATTTATTTATTAACAAATATAAAGAGCTTTAAGCTCGTATATATATATATATATATATAAAATAGTGAAAAAAAGTATATAAAGTAAAAGTATATAATGTAAAAAAGTAAGAGAATTAGAGACAAGGGAATAAACAATAAATAAATAGAGAATAAGTATATATTAGAAATTTAAAATAAAAAAATATAATATATTAATAAATATGATTAATTGTAAAGTTTACGGTTTGTAATATGCCTATTCCCTTTTTAGATTTTTTTTTAAGCTTTCTAGCTATTTGGATTTATACAGGGTGAATCCTTCATCGATAGACAAACTTTGAATACGTATTCCTTGGTTAATTCTAAGACAAAACATACAAATCAAATTTTGCCACAAATTAAAATTCACTAAGAAATGGTAGCTATTTGAAATAAAATATTTGGGTTTTCGACCGGGACTCATTTAAATGAGTGTAACTTTTAGGCACTTGTTGGATTTTTTCTTTCTTGCCTTATCTGAAAGGTCTCGGCAACATACAAGTAGCCCAAAGGAAAAAAGTTACATACATTAAAATGAGTCCCAGTCAAAAAGCGCTTTTATCAAGAAATAGCCTAACTATCCTGGCCTAACTTCCGACAAAGCAGCGTGGTTCCCAGGCTTACACCATTTTTTAAAAAAGAAGTAGTGCTTTGCTTGCTGAAGGCACACTTCCCTGAGTGCGAGCACCTGAAGGATTCAACGGCAACGGAGATCCCCTTCGTCGCTGGTGGTTCTTTCGGAGACTAGGAAGTATCACCTTTCATCATTAGCGATGATAAATTCAAATAGGCCGTTAATACGTTTGCACCGTATAAATCGGCCTGAGAGGACTAGATTTTTTATTCTGTTTTGCAGAACAGATTTGTGGCTTATCAAAGGTCCTCTCTTGGAGATTTTAAAGAATGCTTTGCTTTTAGTTATATACCGGGCACCGGGCGGAATGTTTCTAAACCAGTTCAGTCCAACTATGTAACCGCCAAGTCGTTTAGACCAATTAGTATGACATCATTCTTCCTTAGGAGTCTCGAACGCATTATCGATAGATACAATAACTATGAGGTCTTAACTTGCACGGCAATCAGAATGCCTACAAAGTGGTATACTAGTTGAATTCGCTCTGCATAGGCAGATCCAGTCGTCTTGCGCTGCCCATCGCGTTAATCCCACACTCAAAAGATGGTTAGACTAAGCACAGAATTGTCCACTTTGACACTGGATGTGAGAACGTTAGAGTTTTGGCAAAAGGAGGTACTCATCAGGGAGGACTTCTTCCTTCCCTGCTATGGAATGTGGTGGTCAATGACCTCATTGTTATCCTCAATGAGAGATGCTTCTATACCCTAACTTATGCTGACAACATTTCTGTTTCCTTTCAGGAAAATAAGCGAGCGTTCTGTGTGATCTCATGTAGCACGCTTTGAATATTTTCTCCCAATGGTGTGAATGTAAAGAATTATATCTTTCTGTTAACGCCGGGATGACAAAACCATTCTCTTCACAAGAAAAACGAAGATTGAAAGACTCCGTCTAATCAAATTAGGTAACAATCCAGTTAAGAGGGTTTCAAAAGTTCAAAACCTTGGTGTTATACTGGTCAACTATCATGTAAAAACCGCCTGGACATCAAACTATTTTGGCAATGTTGGATGTCTTGGGGGCTGTCCCCTAAAATGGCCCACTGCTTCTTCTCTCAACTCTGCATCGAGGCGAAATCTAGGTCAGCAGCACAAAGGCTATATCTCAGCGGATGTTGGAAGTCCTCATCAAGGGTCAAGCCTCCAAATGTAGCGAGACTATCACTCTTAGGTCTGAATTTGGAATTCCGTCAGACTTTGTTATTCCGGCTTTTTGCCTTGGTAGAAGATTTAAAGTCAATATCTTCTTGAGAGGGGACTGGATACGTGGTACACTCCTTCGACTAGGTGATATGGGGACATTACACTTCAGCATATATGCAAATCGCAATATATTGGTTCAACGAATTTAAACGTGATGATTCATCTGTTTTTGACAAGGAGCATCCAGGTCAACCGACAGACGTAGTTATCAAGGAAATCGTTCAAAAGGTTCTCGACAGGATTTTCGCTGATCACCGAACGGAAGTGCGCGATGTAACAGAGGCTGTAGGGGGTGTCGGTGTGTCATAAGTTAAATTAAGCATGACAAAAGTGTCGGCGCGATTGCTTACGGTGGAAAACAATCGGATACGGCTGTCAATGTCGAAGAAGGACCCTTTTTTAGTGTTTGAGCTCACCGTGAGCTCAGTGACAACAGAAAATTAGAGTGCGAAAATGGCTTTCAGTGTTCGCTCACGAGAACAAAAGTCGGAGAGCTCGGTGAGCCATGATCGGAATCATTGTAAGGCAACATTGAAAACAGATTTCGCTTACATCGGTCACTTGGCTCACGTGAGCCAACACTGAAAGTGGGTCTAGGGTTTAACCACTTTATACGCAATTGGCAGGAGTTTTTGCGAGTTGATGAAACCTGTATACATCATATACGCCACAGAGCAAGTGACAATCAAAACAAAGGTTTTTTTGTGGTGATTCTGCTCCAAAGAATGCTCGGTCGAAATGGTTATGGCTACGATTTTCTGAAATTCCAAGGGAATAATCCTCATGGACTTTTTGCAGATTGGATGATCGATCACGGGTCAGTACTACAGTGAATTATTTGACCGATTCGAAACAAAATTGAAGCCCATTTGGCTAAGAAAGAAGTCTTTTTTCACCTCTATCTGTTTTCCAACTTGAAAACGTTGCTCGGTGATAAAAAGCACAAACGAGAAGGTTACCGGTATTACCGAAAGTAAAATTATACTGTGGAAAAAAGTACTACCATCTTTTTTACAATACCGAATACTTTAGTATCTTTATTTTTAATATGGAATGAAAGACACGTAAAATTTACTCATTGCTATAAATACATTTCATCGGTCAATTCTCTCCTTCCATCAAATGTAAGAATAATTAAGCGTTTATACAGACAGAAAGTGTCAATTTTCTTTGATTTGAAAAAATAGTTCTTCTTCTAAACACTTAACAGAGTTCTCTAATGGTCCTTTAAGTAAAAACATATATTCCTATTTCTAAATCTAAACTTATTTTTAATTCAGATAATGCGAAATTGATTTACACTTTTTAATGTAGATTACATTCGTTACTTAAAATAGGAAATTAAAATAAGGATCATTATAAATTTTACAATTCAGAGAAATGATATGTGAAAAGTAGGATTTATAGGGTTGCCTAATTTTTTAAATGTACCTCCCGGAGCATTAACCAAAAATAGACTGAAAAGATGTTGAGGTTATAAATGGATAAAATAAATATTTGGGCTTAATTACACTGCGGGCCAAGCAAAATTTAGTTTATTAGAAATATAGAGAATAGTATCCTTATTACAAAAAAAAAATGAAAACAAGAGATGGATTTAAGGTTTAAAGAGGCTCTTTTAAATGGTTTTGGGAGTGTACCACAGATTTTAAAGTTATTTTCTGAGCATGTACATCTTTTCATTATCTGAAAAATAATATTATTGTATATATATTCTTTTAACAGGACAGATCTTGCACTATTTAACGTTGCTTTATGTAACCTTGAGGTTTTCAAAGGACGGCCTGATGTTGTGGGCCTAGCGAAACCCACAGACCCCCCCCCCCCCACAGCCCACTGCCGAAGTAGGCACCTCAGCTCAAGGGGATACAAGTCCTTGTGATCAGACTTATATGTTTGTGTCCCTTCCCGTGGTAACCGTATGTCACAAGTGCTGGCTCTCTGCTGGTCCGGAGAGATGTTAAACTCTCAACGTGCCGTCTGGAATCACACCCTAGATCTTTTCCAGACGTGTCTGTAATCGCCTACAGCTTTGCCCCCAGTCAGACTAGCACGTCCCGTACGGGATCTTTTAACAGGACAATAACTTTTTCGGCAAATGTACAGTATCGGGGCAGTGAGGTACAAAATGTTATACACAAAATAGCCCTAAGTACGATTTCGCAGGCCTCTAAATTTGACACTATTTTTATGGTCGTTTTTTGCGCTGATTACGAATATGATAATGAAAATATAATGGTTATGTTTTTTTTGTTTATTTAAAAAGAGTATTAAGAATTTCTTGTTTTTTAATAGCAAAAAACAAGCCGAAGTATTGCAAAAACTAAAATAATATTTACAAGGGAATGGATAAGAATAAAGGTAATGGTTTATTTAAAAAGTTTGGGAATTTATCTATAGTTATTTATTTGCTTTGGAACTTTTTATTTAAACACATGTCTCCCTTACTGGCGAATTTTAATTTAAACCCCATTTTCTTCTTAAAGGCCAATTTTGATTTCATTGTCATATTCCCTAAAGATTTACCTTGATAATACGGTTCCTATTTATTTAAAACCGAAATACCGGTATTATTACAGGTATTGGCTAAAGTTAAATACCGAAATACCGGTATTACAAAATCGGTTCTATATTGCATACTCTTGTCGAGACAGATATGTATTTAAAGGAGTTTGAAAAATCGGGTACTTATTCATCAGCCCTCGTATATATATTTAAGGAACCAAAAAAATATTTTTTTACAGCCATACACACATTTTTTTTGTAAACATTTTTTTATTTTTAACTGTACATTTTAGTGGTAATTCTATAATTAGCATGTAATAATTAATGTATTCTGCAATCAAAAGTAGAAATAAATGTAAATTCATAATTTTAAATCAATTACGGGTATTTTGTTCTTGTAATAAATGTTTTTTTGTATTCTTTTAAAATATTTGTGAGCTTTTTTAGTTCAGTTATTATTTGTCATTCAATAAAAATACACCATGACTCGCTTTAACATCAGGCGAGAAGGCAAAAATCGCTGGATATAAAGACAGAAACATTGCTATTAGACAGGACGTGCATCAGGTGTTATAGACAATTTTATTAATTTGGGAAAAAGTTCATCGACAGGAAAGGCTAAGTGGACCAGTAATTAATAAAAGACTTAAAATTCAAATTATTGGATTAGTGAAGCATAAAAAAACTTAACTCAACACAATAAAGCGGATTTAGACGTACCAATAACAACCCGAATTTACGAGAAAATTTAAAACTACAAAAAATGAAGAATGGTGTTTGCCATAAGTGCAAATGGTCACTGGACAGACGAGGGGAAAATATTATATTCAGTGACGAAAAAAAACAATTTGGACGGACCAGATTGTTTGTCTATGCCAAACAGATTTTTTGAAGTAAATTATAATAAACGATCTGAAAAAAATATAATTTTCTGAAATTTATATTGAATTTGAGAATATAAAGTTTATTAAAAATAGTGTCTACATATTTATTTGCACTGAAACGTGTTTTATTTTAAATTTTATATAACGTTTATATTTTACCAAAACAAATACTATATAAAAAATAACATATTAAAAAAAGAAATTGTGTTTTTTTAATGCTTTATTGAAGAGGAGCCTACATAAAAATGTCTTCCACTGTAAATGTAAAAGTAACAAATTAAGCTCATGCATCAGCTTTTCAGTTAAATGGTTCCCTCTAACCAATCTTACCTCTCTTGAACTGAAGCATCTTCTGAAGCAGATAATATCCCGATAGAACTCTGCCATGCGGATCCATCAACAGAGGCCTGCTCCCTGTTCTTGTTTAAGTATATGGGATGAACAGTAATTAAAATTTAAAATCTTCGGTAAACTAACCCAAAAAAGTGACCTGGGCAGTTGCGATTCTTGGAGAGATATTTGTCTGCTGACTGCATCAAGATTCCAGCAATGATTATTCTCTGGAGGGTGCAACTCCATACACGTGTATAGACCATATAAAAAAGACAAGGAAGAAGGAACGTTATAGAGCATTCAATCGAAATATTTCTCCATTTCTCCATTTTGCTCTGAGAGTGGTTCCTCTCTATCTCATTTTCTCTAAAATGCTACAGAATCTAAGGAAGAGGGTAAAAAGATATAGGGGAAATGATGGCTGAAGCGAAATGATAGGTTGTGTAGATATTGGTCAGTAGCCTGGAAACAGGTTTAGTTTAGTGAAGTTATATGGAAGAAGGGATACAAATAGGGGCATCCTGTGGATGAGATAGGTAAAAACGCGGAATATTATTGTTTAAGAGAGAGTATGGAAGAGTTCGGATACGACTTGTCTTGTTTGCGATGGTTTGGGATATCAAAACTCAGGTTAATTGAGAGATGGGGTCAGGTAGTGTGGATAAATATGGATGATTTGGGACGATAGAAGTGTACAAGTTTGGTTTCGGTTCCCTGGTAGATATTTGAAATTGAGAGTTAATGAGAAAGATAGATGGATAGATACTGCGACAATCAGAGAAATATAGCGAGTTATATAGACTTAGAGTAGCAAAGTGTATCAAAATGTAATTGTTTCTTCATCTAAATCAAAATTAGTTAAATATCCAAACTCCAAAAATGTAAAGTTCTATAAATTTACATTATTACATCAGGTAAGATAAAATGCCTGATGAAAAGTAGTATTTCACTTAAAAGTCCGGTCCCTATAGTTATAAACGAATGACAGAATCAGAATCTGAATGACAGATATCGCGAAATCGCCACATGACATGAAATGTATTAAGGAGAATATTTGCTGAGCGCTTTCAAATTTGCTTGTTGTTGTATTTAGAAACTTTAGCAAAAATTTATTTTAGGGGCGCGCTGAGAAAAAAACTATTAATCAGTATAAAAACCCAGTAAAAATTAAAATAATTCATTGAAAATAAAAATATAAATTCTGTAAAATAATGTAAAATATAAATTCTTAAAAAAAATGAAATTCCCTCGGGTTGCCGACCTCTATGTTTGTATGCAACTTCTTTCTTTGAACAAAATAAAATAGTAGGATCGATTAAATGTGTATTTTTTAAAATAAATCCATAATAAATTGTCCCTTTTACACTTCTAAAATGGAGTTGTGGACAATCAATTATTATGTGTATGCTATTTTTGTGCAAGAATATAAATTATATACAATATAATATTTTTCTTTAATCCTTTTAGCAGAAATATACAATAATATAAAAACCATTATGTTTAATAAACATAAAGACAAGTAAAAGCTCCATTTATTGTATATAAAATAAGACTCATTATATGACATACAAAAAAAAATCAAGATAAAAATGGTTGTCGTTTACACATTTTCTGCAAGCTCTATGAACAAATACTCACCAAATCCGAGGTATTTTTAATCTCTGTGCGCCATGCCACCGCAGCCGCCAGCCTCCATATAATAGTCGTCTGCCAAAATAAGAAGCTCACGCGTGCTCGCGGTTGAAATACAAGACGCAATTCGTGAATAAAGCGATTTGGGGTAGAATTGTTGATCGACGGGCGTCTCGATTTTTCTTTCGCTTGTCGGGACGCGTCTTGCGTGGTTGTTGATATTTTAATAAAAGGATTCAGTGAAATGGGTAACTTGTGTGTGTATGCCTTTCTGTATGTGTGTGTGTGATATTGATGGAAACGTGTTTGGATTTCTATTTCTATAGCACCATACAAATGTGCGTGTTTAAAAGGATTTCATCCTTTTGTGTGTGCGTTGGTGCCGTTGTGACGATGAGATTAATAATATATTTGTGAGGCTCTGTCGCCGGCAGGGTCAGATTTTGCAAAGCTGTTCCAAAGTAATCACCCAAATTGAGGTAAAAGCTCTCTCTCTCTCTCTCTCTCTCTCTCTCTCTCTCTCTGCGTATGTGTATACATCAGAATATTAGATTGAGGTTTATAATGTAGGTACCGCATTTTGAATACCACCGCCATCGCCACCGCAATGATACTCTATTACGTTATTGTTGTCTCGACTCTCGTGCTCGTTCCAGAGAGTATAACCTCACTCAATTACCGCACAATCAGAGAGCTTGAAATGTAAAACATTAATTATACTAGATCGTATATACATATCATAAACTCAGCCCTTTCAACGTGCGCATTTGAATGTTATGGAATTACAAATTACAGTACATAGCTCCGAGCTCAAAGTACTCGAGTATATTTGTTTTATAGAAGACTATATTTGTATATTGTACCAATTCGTTTGTATAGTATTTCGTGCGGTCTATATTTTAACGATGTACAAACTCGTTTTAATGGTGTGTGTGGTGGGTTTGTTTATGCAAATTTATGTATTATTATATTTGAAAGTAATTTATAGAGGTCAGCTAGCTGTAGAGCAGTCAGCCGGCTCAAATATATAGTTATTGCAGTAGTACACATTTTATTCTCATCCTCCAACAATGGACTGTATTTATATAGTACCACTTATATTATAAGCCAACGTTACTCAAACAAATATGCATGTCCGTGTTACGTACTCTTCGATCAGGCAAACTGTACTTGTTAATAAGGGTTATTGTTATCTGATGGTTTCATGAATTTATTGGTTTTATATTTATTTTATTTATGGATGTTATATTTTGTAAACATCGCTATTATATTATCTGGATAGGGGATTTTCCATTTAATTTTAATGATTGAATTTTATCCTTTAAATCAGTTGTGGCCAAACCGTGGAAAGCGGGCCGATAAGGTATTTTGTGCAGCCCGCGAGATGATTTTTCCTTATTTGTTCCATTTAACTATTTTTGTGAAATAAAATCCTCTAATACATAAATAATTGATGCATATTAGTGGCATACAAGTGTTGGTTTGAAAAACATGGATTTTTTATGTTTTTTTTTTTTAAATAGATTTCAGTATACTTTGTGCAAAAATATATATAATTTAAATTTAAAAGAAGACATTTATTAAGGAAAAATTGTGAAGAGTTTTTTGCATTTCTGATAACGACAAAAATAATTAGACTTCGATTACTGTAACTGAATTATCGTTTTTTTAAGAAATTTTATTTGATTTTGCCCGTATAAAAATTCAGAATGAGTTGATCTACTACCCAACTAATTTATTGACATACGTATAGAACAGTGGTAAAAACGAAGATTATATAAGTGTTCCCAAGTTTTCCAAAAACAAAATTGAACAAAGAAAAAAGGTTAATAAAATTATTTTATTATCCAGAAAAGCTTATAGCACGAGCAAGCGCGTGCAATTATTATAAAAACAACACATTTCAAAATAAAAAAGCTATCGCACTTTGTCTTAATCGGTCTAACTAAATGCTGCTTGGCGGTACTTCCTTTCGGACAATCTACCGGGCACCACATTTAAATTATTACTAACCTTTTATTTATTGTAAAAAACATTATAATAATTATATATATATATAATTATTGCACCAACAATATATAATATTTGCAGATATATAATTAATACAATTACATAATTGATAATTGAATTACATTTTTTTTGAGAGATTGAAGTTTTAATACAAATTTAAACAACGGAAAATATGTAATTTTCGAAATTTGTCGCAAAATAGTTTTTGCATTAGGTTCTACATATAAAATTAAATATACGTGTATTTCTTTGAGTTGGAAAATCAGTTAATTTCAATAAGACTTTTATTTAAGAAAAAAAATTAAGAAAATAGATAAAAAGTTCATATTTGATTGTTAGTTTTTGTATATTTAAAAAAATGGTATTTGGAAATTGGTATATAAATATTACGTGTTAAGATTTTTTCATCCAGTATTCAGTATTTATAATTCTCATATTTGTTGTTTGCTTTTTTATATTTTTATGTATGTTGTATTTTAAAAATTCGGGATTTCAAACTCAACTCTTTGAATATTTTATAATATTTTATAATATAATTTTGAGGCTTGAAAATGACCCATAGAGAGATTTGGGTTGAAAATGCCTGCTTTTTTAAATTCTCACTGCTGAAATATTTGCTGTGTGCGATTTGATTAAGGATTTCCAATTAACCCGAATTACAACTACTCGGGTAATCAAGTATATGTTATTAAAATTACCAGAGTATTTTTTTACAAAAATCATTTTTAATTTAGTCCAAAAAATTATGCTATTCAAAAATATGTAAAATTGTTTTTGAAACCATTGATCATAAAAATGTTTATTTTATGAGCATACAACAAAAGCGAAGTATTGATAGTTTAATTTTTAAGAAAACATATTTTAGACTTTAATGATTAATTTGTGTACCTACTTTTTTCAAATTCTCCGTTAATAAAATTCCCTTAGACAGTTAATAAATTATTATGTTTGGATTTAAAATTTGACATGATCTTATTTCCGAATGTGTTAACACCAAGTTCGTCAAGTACGTTTTAATAGGAAAATTATTATTATTATTAATTTATCACGGATACCCGAACTAATTTCCCAAATTCTTGTAAAAATGGACAAATACACGGGTATCTGGGTACCCGGATTGGGATCCTTAGTTTCGATGCTATTTATATATTTTTTTTTTAAAACCAATATTTTAAAACCACACTACATTGGCTTACAATTATTTTTTATAATGTAGAAATAACCCCTAAACTATCGTTGGACAACGCGGAGCAATTTAAAGACATTATTCACAAACAGAAAGAGAAAAATCGTTTTATTTTAATAATAAAAGGGATTATACACAAATGTCTCCCACGTCCAATACAAGTGTGCCAGCTATTTTTATTGTCATTATTATTGGGTAATTTAATATCGATCAAAAATGTTTCCTTAAATACAAACCAAAACCGAATATTGTACCAGTTAATATACTAGTCAATTTACTAGTTTTAGGTAGTATATTATTGTACACATATTGTCTATAAGTAACTGTTTAAACTGACTAATTATTATTGTTTAATAACTATTATATCTATACCTCATAAAATTTACAGTTTACACATTCAGGGATTTTCGAAATTATTATGAGGCACGCATCAATAATTCCGGCTCAAAGCAAAGTGCATCCAACGCATTGCGATCATAAATTATAGTATGTGTATTTATAATACTATAGTCATTCTGGTACTATATATTATGTACTATTATGATATTTATATATATATATATATATGAACAGTATATAATATCATGCACGACTATATAAATTATAAAATATTAATGTGTATGAACTAGACGTGTCATCCGGTTGGCATTATGCTTTTATTTTTTGATTTGATTTTCATGCAATTTAATTTGAAAAAAATCTTATTGCCAAAAAGGACATCCCTTTCTTAATTACATATTTTTGGAGGTGCTATTATCAATACAAAAGTCTTCCGCCGACAGAACTGTTTAAAATACATACCTTACTCAAAAGCGTCTTGGTAAATTATTATACGGCTAACATGTCTTCAATGCCTATAGTCTGCCTTCTGCATACAATAAATATTATACGCGCTTACTAATATATTTAGTATAATATTATAGATTTACAAATTAATCTCATTACATGAGCGCGTTGCGACTGGATAAATTATTTAAACTAAACGCCGAAGTGGATGCAATTACACATGCTCCTCTAAAGCAGAGCCGGCCGTCAAAATATATTGAAATATGTATGTGTATAATTAAAATTTCTATGTAAATAGAATGCTTTTAAAATCGGATTGATATTGATATAAATATTTATAATATTAATTTAATTATCGGCTTAGTTGGATCAATTGAAAAACATATGTTTGTATTTCAAGTCATAGGAGCTTAAAATGTTTTGATGGAAATGGTGCGTTCTGTGCGGGAGCTATTATTTTATTATTGTGTATTAAATATTTAATGCTAATTTGTACTAATATTTAATTCCATTTGCGGTCTACCGAAATTGTAGTCATGTAGATAGTCTATATTTGATCATATGCAGATACAGTTCGAAAAATGGTCCGTATGAATACTACATTAAAATATCTCTCTAAAAGATTTATTTTTTATTTATTTATTTATTTATAGGATACACATATCAATATTAATGATAATATATAATGTATACAGGTATGGTAAAACATAAGTTGCAAAAACAATAAAACAATAAAACACT
>JAAAKO020027030.1:0-13920 GCA_010015015.2 Bolitophila cinerea
AAGAATGAAGATTTAGGACTCTTTTAAATTCGCTATTATTAAAACAAATACAACGAAAACGTTTAAGCCAAAGCATCAAAGAACTCTTCTGTCCAACTCAGCGATCTTTACTTAAGCCGATAACATCACTCCTAGCGCATTTGGTATGATCTTATGCAGATCGCTCGGGCGCATATCACCAAAAGAAGTCCATTAATTTTACTCTGCCATAAGTATGACGCTCGTGTCATATGCTGCCATTATATGGTAGCCTAGAAAACGAGAAGTCAGTGTCACAATACTGCTTTAGAGATTCCAGCGGGTTGATTGCATTGACATATATCTTGTGCAATGCGAACAAACCAACCTGGATATTTTTTATTTTGCCACCGCTCTACTTCTTTATAAAATCGGAGGCATGATAGGCTTCCACTATAAGTTTTTTATAAATGGCAGCTGGAAGCTCTTTCTTGTAGGTCACTCTTTTTATAGAATTACACTATTCTTGCCAGACTGGAATTTAACATGCCGTCACAAAGACCAAATCCACGCGCAACGTGGAGCGAATGGTTATTCAAATCTCATCTATTGAGTGACTATTTTTATACATTTTACATATGTGACGTCACGTATACATTAGAGAACATCGATCAAAAAAAAATCGAAACGTATGTTTACAAACAAAAACATATATAATTTAATTGTATAAAAAAATTTAATTAATTTATAATATTTTTAAATTTGAATAAAAGTTATTTATAGTTTGAATAAATTTTGTTCGAGATGAGTAAATTTCTTATTAAATCGCCAAAAATGGCTCCCATATAATGTTTTCAGTTTTCATTATTTTTTTTTCAAACTGATCTTTATGTAACTATGCTTAAGTTTATAACACATTTTTAAAATATAAAAATTATTGTAAATACCAAAACTTAAAATTAGTGGTGGCAATTAAAAAAAAACTATTATGTTTAAGCTAGGTCAATACGCAGCTTTTGAGCTATCATGCGTTTTGAAATAATAATAAAAAAATATTCCAATATAAGACCGAGGCACTCTAATATGTATAAAAAAGTAACTCACTCTCGTAAGATTTTAATTAGATGGCTACTGGTCTGCGGAATTCTCACATGACACTGCAGACTAAAATAACTCCTACATAGGATAGGACTGTCTGATAGCTCAAACTGCTGTAGTGCGGTGAGATTTATTATTCGATCCACTTCATATCATAATGCTCGGCAATCAATAACACTATAGAGCCAACACTCTTGGTGCGATCTGAATTTCCAGGAAATCAGGCCAATTTTTAGAAAACTAATCCTAAACCTTGGCTACAGTGTTTTTCACAATCACTTTGGCCTAAGTGTTGTAATAGCTTCTAAGAGTCTCATGTTAAAAAAAATGGTCCGGTACATACTGAACAACGAATTTTATAATATCATCATGTATACCGTAGTTCGATTCGGCTAGAGCTACACATTTTAACGGAAACAACCCCTACGGGAGGAGCTTCGCCAGTCTGCTTTTAGGCCGGCACTCCTACCGCTTTCCCATGCATCGCTAGAGCTGCAGCGGATTGGCATCATTCCTCACCAGGGTTTGTTCTCAAAACAAAAACATACAATATACAAAACACTTAAATGTGACTTAAACCTCACGCCGGACCAATACCCGGTCGACTCGTGTGTCTTAAGGCTCTTTATCCAGTAAGGGACCACCCCATATTCATGAAACATAAAAACGTATACGTTACAACACCAATTTTACAATTCTAAAATCCCACGCTTCTTTTAACCCACACTTCTCATATTTAGAGATGCTTCAATAATATATATATATATAAAATGTATTTTATTTTTATTTTTAATATTATTATTTAAATATATTTTCGGTGGATTAAATTTTTATATATATATATATATATTTAATTGTTCCTGGACCTATATATAATTCTATATATAATTTTTATCTAGAACATATTTGTGACTGTGTATTATTTTTGGTGAATGAGCGAAAATGATTTTATAGTTCATCAAGAAACCACCAGACAAAATGGAATATAAATTTATTTATATAAAGATATATTTGATATGATGATTTGAGGATAACAATATAGAAAATGTAATTACTGATAAAAAAAACAAAATTAAATTAAGTAACTGACTCTTCTTTATTCGATCCGCGTACCAGGACTTTATGTCTACTTCTAGGCGACATTGATGACATGGGACGACTAAAGATAATTTCATCATCTTGGTATGATGGATTGTGCGTTGCATTTGATATATCTGGAATAAAAAAAATGTTTTTATAAATAGTTTGTAATTTTTTACAATAATTTAGCAAACAGATAAAAAATATTGATAACAATTACAAATAATAAGTAAATACACTAAAATGGTTTTTAAATGTGGACAGTTTGTTGTTTTACTAAAATTTAATTTTCAGTAAAGAATAATGATTGCTAACAGGTTTCAAAGATTGATAGATATTATAAATTATATTTCCTAACTGCACACTCACCTGCAACTTTGTTAGTCGAGAAATGTACAACTGATCGCCGTCCACCATTGAAGCTGTCTTTGCGCTCCAATCGGGCCGTTTCCTCGGTCACCTTTTTGAAGTCACTCTGCTCAAAGAGTGTTGGAAAGATTTGATGTGGTGACGGAAACATCGAAATGTCCATCTCAGTCTGATTCTTCATAATTATCTGACGATCGTCCTTCTTGCTGCGACCGATTGGCATACGCCGATAGTCCCGGAATATATCCATTTTCCAAATACTATACAAAACCACCAAAAATGCCAAAACAATGACAATACTTACGCCCATCCAGATTAACACAATCAGTTGACTGTCCGGCTGAATATACTCCTAAAATAATAAAATTAAAAAAAAGAATTTAAGGAAACGTAGAAAATTACATTCATTCCAAGCTTAGCAAATTCCGATTGACCAAACTCGCTCCACATACGCGACAAATTCTCGACGTCTAGCTGATAGTCCGTTTCACCATTGGACTTCCACAATGAAATGGCAAATTTTACACTTAAACAGTTCTCGTAATCTTCCCAGCTACTGGAACACATCTGAATGGAAACAAATGTCACGTTCTCGGGACTACAATAATTGCAATGCATAAAATAGTATGTTTTCTCATTTTATCGGAATAGTATTATGTAGTCTTACTGGGCAGCCTCAATGTGCAAGGCATGTGCAAGGATGTATACATTAGCGACGTTGGCCAATGCTTCACGAATTTGCTGCCAGGTGGTTGTATTATGTTTTTCACGATTTACCTTCAGAAATACCTCGATAGATTGAAGCTGCGCGGATGGCACAGTGATTATCTCTGGTGGTGCCTCGGTGGACAGTATAATCTCACCTTTAAGCAAATTCATTAATTTAATATTCATAATAATTGATTTCAAAAGATTCCTGTCATACCAAATGGAGCATATGTCATTACAAATCCACGATGTAAATGTCCATCCTTTTGATTCGCACTGAACCAAACGAAAAGGTTTGAGTTACTAAGAATCTTGAAACGTAATACATTGTCCGGCCTGCCGGTTAACGTGATGCCCTGCTCTGTACCATTAACGTTGTCTAGTCCTACACAAAATGCATTCTATATGACATAATGATTATATTCAGCGGTACGGTCAGTCAAATGTGCATTGTGCATGCGCATATACGCACCTCCGCGAAAAAACAAGGTATCACTAAAACCGTCTATGTCCAAATCGTGAATCGTGACATCGATACCCGTTCCGCCTTCTATGGCAAAACTTTAGCCATATAATATTATTTATTCGAGCATACAATGTGATCGAGCACGAGGCATGCGAGTAGCAGCAACAACAACAATAAAAACACAAACGAAATATAAACATATTATTGATCACTTAAGAACCAATTAAAATAATGCTATCATAAATACCTCCATGTCTGGTTTAAGTCAGACGGATATGGAGCTGGATAGCCGGGTGATTCGAGCACCAATGATCTTGGATTATCGTGCAGAAATCTCTCGAAATATGCGTCGAATGTCTCATTACGCTGTACCGGATTTGGTGTGGTCGTCATTGTCGTTGTTGTCGTCATCGTTGTTGTTGTTGTTGTTGGTGTCATGGTCTCTGGTATTGTAGTTGGTGTTTCTGAAGAGATTGTTGTATCTTCGTCTGCATTACCAGACGTTGTTGAATTCTTGATTAAATCCGTTGTGGTTTGAATAGAGATTGAAATTGTCGTTTCGTCGGTGACAGCTGGAGGTAGAGTTGAAAGTTCTTCATCGCCAAAATGTTTAGCAGTAGAAACTACTACACTCAGCAAGACTATATATTTATATAAATAATAATAATAATAATAATAACTCGTTTTATTCAATTATAACAAACTCACTTATAAGCAAAAACCACAAAACTTTCATTGTTTCACAGACTGCTGACGCCAGCACACTTCTGTATTTCAGGCTAAAACCACAGAGCGCAACGAAAGACCAGGAAATCTTATCAGAACGGAGTGCGTTGGTAGGTGCGATTAGATTAGATTAGAATGTACCATTGCTTATTGTTCATATATATATATATATATATTAATCGAATCGTGTTTGTTTATTTAGAACAGATAAAACAGATATAGTATATGTGTATAGCGAATTTAATATGTCGTATAAATTGGTTATTGTTTTCTGTCTGAAAATATTTTTTGAGTATATTTGAGAAGACTAAACATAATATTTTCTTGATATCGGTAAATGTAGTATATTTATGTGATAATTTATACTATATAGTATATTATTTATTCAATATATATAGTCGATGTTGCGTTGCCAATCACCAAGTAGCAGCAAACGATTCCTTGACATATGGAAAAACTCATAGCAAATAGTGCGTAAAATTGGTAAAGAAAGCTGCTAGCTAGTTATCCCATTTTTTACTTTATTCTGTATGTTGAAGGCGAATAAGATTTGCACTATACGTATGTAAATTAATATTGAGTGCAGCAATTGGGTTCCAAACTGGCCATGCACTCAAAATCCGTCTTCT
This sequence comes from Bolitophila cinerea, assembly GCA_010015015.2. Taxonomy (NCBI): domain Eukaryota; kingdom Metazoa; phylum Arthropoda; class Insecta; order Diptera; family Mycetophilidae; genus Bolitophila; species Bolitophila cinerea. The sequence goes on from JAAAKO020027030.1 coordinate 5,035, forward strand.
CAGAACGATTTCTGTTTATGCAGATTGTTTACATAAAACCGAACAATTCCTTTAAGCAGAACTTTACGGTAAAATCTCAGACCGATAGGAATGGTAAAACAAACAACAGAAGTAACTTTACAGAAAGCGGCATATTTATATATATATTTATATATATTGACGGATCGAGATCATGTGCCAGGTATTTTCTAAAAAAAAAAAAAAAATTGGGAATATTAGCTACGTCTCCTCTACGGAGTACAACTGCTTTCAAAAATATATTACGAAATGAATGAAGCATTACGTGCTATTTTGGGAAACGAAATTGACAGCAAACTGACCCAAAAAGAATCATACGTTACTCTCAATAGACCGGAAACCTGCCATAAGCATATCCCACTCCTTCAGTATAGCATAAATATTCACGATTGCATGAACAAACTTCAAACCTTTAAATTAAAGTTACTTACTTTTAGGTTGTAGACAAGCAAAATACGTGTTCAGAAAACATAACAAAAATGTACACTTATTTGTAATTAACAGTGGCAGACGTAAAAAATAAAAACACTAACAAACATTGTAATAGGTCATTATTATGCAGGGGATGCAACACTGAGCATTATTTTTGTCAATGCATATACACAACAGCAGATCGAAATTTCTGCGATCAGCGTTTATATCAAATACGCAATTAAGAAAGAGACTCAAGGTAGTCGCAAACTTTTTCAAGGGGATCAACATAGTTCTCGGAAGTTCGCCCAAACGAGTAAAATGCTATAACCAGAAGAAGCAAACTGCGGGTATGCATGTATATTATCCTTTTTGTGGCAAGACGAGGAACCTGCTCTCTTATTTTAATTCTATTTTAATCTATCTTTAATTACCCAAGCAGCAAAAATGGATCTCAAAGCGGTCTGAAGACGGTTCTAAGACCAAGATATCAAAACGGTATCTACGAGCGAGAAGTATTAGTGTTAGTCTGCTCTAAAAATGCACATGGATGTCTGTTTGTTACGGAATTCAGTTGAGGAATTGAGTTAAGGCCTGTACACGTGTTCTTTGAATTACTGAATTTTACACATATAAAATTGTCCATAGAGATTTTCTAGAGCGAGAAACCCGGGCAATTACATACATTATTTCAGATCGAATAAATAAAAAATAGGGCAATACAATAATTTACCGGAATTGCTCATAAAATGTATTTATTTTTCACACAAAGGATCGGATATTTAAGGGTATTTTTAGAGCGTAATAATAAAAAGCAGGACAAAACGGAAGCAATAATATCCGGCGGGAATCGCTTATAATATGTCTGTATTTTCATACAAAAGAACAGACTTTCACGGACATTTTAAGAGCGAATAAATAAAAAGCAATTTTTATTTTAATATTTTTTTTTTATCCATTTCCTCCCTGTCGCACAGCGTGTGGGTTATTAGCATTTTTGACTAGTCTCAAATTTGTTATCACTCAAAGACTGAGCACGTACGTTTAGTTGCTGCTCCAGACGTTCTACAACAGACACATTTGGAAACAGGTACTTGCACGTCCTGCGAGGATTTACAGTGTAGATTTATTTTTAAAATACACATTCAGACTTTTCCTATTTTCTGAAAACTACTTCATGATCGTGTGGTATTTCGATTTGGGAGTTGTCAAATTAACATTTTTATATATTTTTATAAACTGACTTTTCTTTTTCGCAATCAAACACGATTTATTAAAAATACTAATAATAACATAGGTATGTTTAAGACTAAAAAGTAACAAATTTCTATATTGTCGTTTGTATAATTTTTAAATTTAAACATACTACATGGTATTTAAATATTATTTTTAATAATTTTCCAAGACCTGTATTATTTATACTGATTTGAAAAGGTAGTACTACTAAATAGTATTTTTGTCAATCGGTCTCAATTAGATCTTGAATGAGAATAAAATCAACACAAGTATACGTTATACCCATATAAGACGAATTAGTCAAAAGTTCTGATACCGGGGTATCTAAATGCTGAGTATTTCATTAGTTCTGAAAAGTTAATAGAGTTGCTTCAGGATAATTTAGAATCGAACCAGTCGATTATGTTTAAACATTTTGTTGATTGTGGGGAGGAGGGATATTTGTCTATAGCTACATCCCTACATGTAAGGGTTGGGGTTTATTAAATTAGTGTATTGGGATAATGTCGACCTTTTTATCGGAAAATGGCCAATATAGCTGTGGTTACATATGATAAGTGTTAAGTGTTATAGAAAATTTTAAAGTCGTTTTGCGGAGGATTAAGTTTAGAAAAACGTCATGCCCTGCCGACTGTTATTGTTATTTCGACTCCTAATTATATTTATAGACGTGAAAATAGTTATTATGCCCGATCTAATCGTGCCTTTCATATCCGAGGCTACTACTCAAAAAGGAATGTTGTAATGGAAGAAGAGGATGTCCATATATCATTCCCTTTTTGATGAAATGTGGGCAATATAAATATTTACCATATGAGTTTAGTTTTTTCACTGTCTCTTATGGAAAAATAATTTTGGTTATTGACAATTGGGTGATATAATTTTGGTGAATTTTTGATTGATATATAATAGAAGGTTTATTATGCAACCAGTCGGAACCAGTCAAAAAATTATAATCAAGCCTTGTTTATTGCTGTTAGGAGTTTGGGCAGAATCCATGAATGTTGCGCATAAAAGTCTCCACCAAATCCCCATCCAATCTTGTCAATTTCTAGAGATCAGAATTTAAAAAAGGCTGTTAGATAATTTAGTATCATGTTGATACTAAATTATCTAACAGTATTTAAATGTATTATCCTTGAAGTGTCAATTATATTAAACACATAACTCACATCTGACAGTTTATTTTGTCCGATGTCGTTGGATGGAAGCTCAGATGCGAGTCAGTAGACGATTTTTGTAATGTGCTCCGAATCAAAGACGTTTAACATCTCCATGATATTTGCGCATTGTGCTTGTGTTGTGCAGGCTCCCAATGAGAATAAAGATGACAGCATCAATTATGACTTATATAATAATCTCTGGTTTACGATGATTTGTGTTAAGAGATACACGGACGTAACTCCGCGGAATGATGCTTGAAAAACAACTAAAAATAGCATAACATAAGATAACATTAAAGAAAATTCACCAAAGGGGGAAATGCTTCTCTGAGACAGTACCATCCGCGAATATCAATGTATCAAAATCAGACACTACGGCGCGCGGTAACGTGCGGGATATCAACAAATCTGGGGCGGTACCACTTCGATTTTCGCAGCCACTTCCAATCAATATCTTGGCATCGCGTTCTTTTTGCGTGTTAGTCTCCCATAAAGGTAGCTTTTTTATTCAATTTCAAAACTGTTTATTTGTGTTTGTTGCCCTTCGCGAGTGCGAGCGCATTTGCCTCACGGTTTTGCAAGCCACTGCCATTACATCAGCCTGCCAGCCGCTGCCGCGCGCGCGTTTTACTTTAAGTATAATAATATGTTATTTTGTGTACTTGCTTTTATGTGTGGCATAATAAAAATAAAAATACCAACCAAAGTATAAAAAAACGGCCAAAGATTGTCCGTATTGATTTATGTTTTGCATGCACGACAAGACCTTTCAAATTAGTTTCGGCGTATATACAAATACAAAATATATACATACACAATACATACATACAATATAGGCACACATAACAAAAACACATGGGCATCGGGCACGCATGCAGACACAATGCGCGCAATGCAGTGCGAAATCAAGCGCATGGCCATAAATTGTGGAGTCGTTGATGGCCAGTCCAGATATGCCACCATAACACACACGCGCACAACCACATACATGCGGTGCTTCCAACGTAATATATAAACAATGAACAAATCAATATGTGTGTTGTATTACGCAACATATTTAACTGACCCACAACCATAAACATATAAAATATAATATAAATATATAAATTAAGTATATACAACACTCTCTCTCTCTCTCCCTCACACATCTATATATAATATACGTTAGCATAATCGTTATTGTGTTTTCTTCTTCTTGGAGACGCTGCGGACGAGACTCATCTGGATTTACTCTCGCATTATTTTTAAGAGTGCACTTAACATATTCTCGTACATAAATACAATTCTGCGATTGTATTTTTTATTATTTTTTTTATTTTATGTGTTTATTATGTAGGAATGTAAGTGTGTATAAGTTAAGAAAATCGATCACTAAAAGCCACGATGTCGTTAAACCGTAATCACTGAATATCTTGACGTAGGAATTATCATATAATATTATAATTATAAGTATCATATAAATTATATAGTAATTACACCCGTACTATAAATATTACCAGTATATATAAACACACAAAGAGATCTGATTTAGTAAATTGAACGCATCTCGTTTAAGTAAAATAAGCAGTAAGATAGAAGCGGTTTAGCTAGTTTTGTGCAATAACAAATAATTGAACACACGAGTTTTAGTCTTTTTGTCAAGGAAAACATTTCATTAGAGACCAGTTTGTAAAATGGAATTTTGTCTTTTTTCTATAGTATATATACAGTTATAACTGTAAGATCCATTGAGATCGATCATCTTCACTCAAAAATTAAAAAAAATCATTTTTTGTATTTATTTTTAGTTTTTTTTTTGTTTGTAAAATACAAGCAAAACAAGATGGTGGCTTTTATGTAAGCGACATCCAAATGATATATGATGATGATATTAGGACATAAACCGTCCCATAGAGACTTTAGATAGTACGTAGACCATCACCAGGTGAGCCCATTGTACACGTTTCATACAAAATATCGCAATCCACAAATTCAAACATTTAGTTAAAAAATATTTAAACTATTTGCAAAATGAGAAGCAATACAATATTTAAAAATTATATAAATTTTTCGCAAATGGCGATGCTGGAATTTGTAACGATTTGTATTACACCCAAAAAATAGGATGGTAATATGAACAAATTCGTTGTTAAATAGAATTAAATTATTAGACAAACGAATTCGTACTATATGTATGTACACTTGCAATTTTTTATAAGATTACATTTGTATTATTTACGAACAAATTTTGTAATTGTACAAACGTGTGTTTATTATGTACATATTCTGAAATAAAGAAACAAACCAAACATTTTATTTGTACAATGAAAATACGTTGATCTTAAATAAAAAAACGTATTCTTACAAAGGATGAAAAAACATGTTGGTACAATTTACAACTTTATATGTAACATATAGAAACAAAATTCTACAATATACCAATAAGTAATAGTATTATAATAATTAAAGTTTTACAATGAACCAACTCATTCTTACAATTTAGGAACAATAATATAATATATACTAATTGCAACAAAAACAATTAGTATATAAAATTAATCGTTAAATGTTATTATTTTATTCATTTATTTGTATCAAAAGACATTTATCTTAGAATCGGCAATACAAAGGATTTATAAAATATGTTTTCTTAAAAAAATATATATACTCGTATATATATTAATATAATGGCCCATATTCGCGCTTAAAATATAATTTAAAACGGATATTTTAGAGCGTTGTAAAATAAATTTGTATTCTGGATGTTTATATTACAAAATATAAATCAAGTACATTTTGATTATTTTAAGCGGGATTTTTAAATATATTTAAAAAAACTATTTTTATAAATGTTGGTTTTATTATTATTGTATTTGTTTGTAATTTATATTCAATATATTTCAAACAAAGGTATACCTATCTTTAAATTCGCGGTTTTAGCAAAAAACACACACTTCTAATGATTTACGATTGTGCCACCCGCGGATTTTTCCGCGGACGCGAGTTTTTGTGGATAAGGATACCGTTGGACCGAATTTACTCGCATTTATGTTAAACATATGTTAACATTTATGTTATTAATATAATTTTTAAAGGGCACAATTTAAAGTATTTAAGTAAAGCATCATTTTCAAAGCTCTAAAATAATTGGGTTTTGAGAATGCACCTTTAAAAATCTAGTACGTTTATGTGTCACGTTTGCAATTTAGAGTGTGTCAGCACAAATTTAAACAATATATTTATAGCGATATTTCTAATCATTTGTACATATTTTATACTGGCAATGAATTAAACTAATGTTTTGCTATTAGAATAAAAACAATAAATTTTTAATATATGTACAAATATGGAAAGTGACAGTGTAATTAGGGTTTTAATCGCTGAAGTGATTGTGCTTTGTATTAAATATTTTAAGTGCACCTCGAGAGTTGGGCCTAAAAAGTTAAGCGAGCGCTTAAAGTGGTAAAACCGTTGTTAAACACACTAAAACAGACATCTTGAATACCAGTGAAGACTAATACGGTATTAATTTTGTTTTATTTCCGTGTTAAAGTCCGTGAATAGAGCCCAATATATATGTTATAGCTAAAAAGAAGACGAAAGGATAAAATGAATATAAAACTGTGCTCAGTGTTTTTTTCCTTAGATGCTAAGTTGTCATACACTGTTAATGCTCTAATATGTCTTAACACGAATTTGGTTAAAAAGTAAGTATTTAATAATAAAAAAAGTTCATAACATAAAACCTGACAAATTAATTAATATGCACTTATACTGATGGGCTGGGCAAAAACATAGTCAAAGTAAGCATCAATAGCTCCTGCCAAACTGCTAGAAGAAAGTGGTCATATTTAGACCTTGGCCACTTATAGGACCCAATCAAGTCCGATGTAGTATCCTGACAATTAGATTTTTTACTGGCTAACTATCATTACTATCTTTCAGTTTCACCTCGTGTCTCCTTCCGTCCTTGCCACTTTCGTTGTTTGATCATTGCCGAATTGGGTACTACCTCCTTTATAGGAGCTGATTGTAGGTAGCGAGCTAAAAAAACTGGCACAATTTTGGTTTTATACCATCGGCTATTTTTGACAGATTTGTTTGACAGAGAAATTATTTTGATTCGAAATAAATAAACAAAATGCCTCTATTATAGGTTATTATTAAAATGTTTAATGTTAAAAAAACAAATATAAACAAATAAATTACTTTTATTAGCATACAACAGTCAAAAGAATCCACTGTACTTAGTTTAAATTGCAGTTTCCAAAATTTGAAATTAACCCAGTACGCAGAATTAAATTAGATCGAATTCGGCATATCATAAGCCTAGTTTCAGAGATAGTTTAATTTTTACATACAAATAAGTCAAAATAAAATCAAGCCTTGTCAAACAAAACACGGCAATTGTAGGCTTACGTGTATTCCATGCGTTTCTATTGCATAACGAAAACACACATCTTGCATCACCATCCAAAAGAGATGGCAAAAACAAAAACTGCGTATACTTGATTTGCGAAACGTAACCATATTGCAATAAAGCAATTGATCTTAATTACCACCGGGCAAGTTTTACGCGTGCGCGCATCTCAATTTAAAGCATAATGCGAAATTACAATTCTTGTGCGTTATAGACTAAAAAAGAAACATTACAAATGCGATACTAATTTTGCAGTTAATTGCCAGACTTTGTGTTGGTGTGTTTGTCGTTTTGCTGCACGCCATTCGATAGTTTTCATGTATTATATAATTAACTACAAATATAAAAATGTGTATACATATATATATATATATATATAGACAGACATTCCTCCTTCAATCAAAACGCACATAAAACTGCTGCACCAACCAAACATGTACAATAAAAAAACACTGAATGTTTGTAATTTAATAATAATAAGTAATAACTACGCTTGCGCACAAAGTACATTCCCGTAATATCTTTAAGGTATGGTTAATATGTATGCAGTATGTTTATGTGTATTCGCAGAATTTAAGTGCCATGTTTTTGTTGTTGTTGGTATGGTATGCAGTTTGCAGTTGCCTTGTAAAGCACAAGCAAATAGTATACAGAAAAGGACTTGGAAATGTTTTTTTGTCGTTGGATTATAAAGTAATACTTTGAATTACTTATTTTCCAGAATTATATGTTATATGTTATATTTATAATAAATATAAAAAAACATAAGATTTAAGAATAGAATATAATTTAATAGATGGTCAATTGAACATATTATGTTATATTTTTATTATTTTATTCATTTATTTACACTTAACAACGATTTTAACAAATGTATAGAATGCAAAACCACTAGATTATAATATACAATTAAAACTTATAGCTAATACAATTTTTAAAATATTACTTAAATTATTTTAATTGCTAATTTTACGGGTTTATAATAGGTGTTTATGTTATTAAATGTTCCAAATATTAATTATCGTTAAACAATAATATTAAACAGTTCTTAAATGCAGAAAATAAAATATAAAAATAAAGTATTTAATTATAATTTTAAACATTTTTTTAAACATCGCTGTTTTATATTTATTTAAAAAAATATATTTAATCCTCCCTAAAAACATAAAAGATTTTTTTTTAATATTTTACATCAAAATTTCATTAACAATACCGTTAATTGTGAACCATAAACTTATTACATGAAAATAGCTTATTACGTATACTTTTGTTCATATAAAAAACATTTGTTTTTAGCAATTGCTTTTAAACCAATAATATGAGCATTTACTTATTGGGGCCTATCCGTAACAAAGGTCAACGGGTCTTACGCAGTCATACGTAATACATTTGACGGATCTTAGACTAAATGCAATCTAGAGTCAATTTGGTCTATCCTGACAAACGTTAAAGCACGTAATACGAATGATACGCCCAATTTGCACCGGTTAACGCAGTTTAAACTTGAACCAATGCTGAACTGGTTTGTTGGAATCGGGCATTACTTTTTGAGATATTACATTGTGACTTTTGATTTAAAAAAATATATTGAATGAATTGAGAAAATGATTTTCTTTTCCAGGTCGCTTTACTCCAGAAGGCGGAACAAGTATCCGACGA
>JAAAKO020027041.1:0-13919 GCA_010015015.2 Bolitophila cinerea
AGGTCAATTTTGTTACGGATTTAATTTATTCAAAATAGAAGGTCTAAAAAACTTTAAATCCATTAAGGATGATTAAATCTATCATCCTTAATGGATTTAAAGTTTTATATAGAACTTATTTCAGTCAATTATTATTATTATTATTGGCGAGACTTGCTTAGTAAATATTTAAACACAAAATATATATTTTTTGATCAAGCATATTCTATCAGACAATTTACCCTTAAATCCAATCTAAACGTCTAACAAAAGTGTATCCAATCAAATAAAACTCCCTACATAATAACTTTATTTTTTTTTAATTCAAAAATTTGAATTTAGATTTATTGGCGAGATTTTGTTTCTAGAATTTGTTTCTAGATAATAATGCAATTTTGTAATAATCTAACTAATAGATCAATTGCAATAATCTAATTAATAAACTTACTCATTTCCTTTTTGAGCAACTATACAAAACGGCTGAGAAAAGACAGACAAATGAAAATGTGTGTACTAAATTGACCCTCGAATTAATACGATATAAAATATACATGTATATATCTTCACACTACACGCACACAAGGCTTTTAAATATCCATGATTACTGCTTCTATATTTCGTCCTGCATAAATATATGTATAATAATTTCGTGGGCGCAATAACGTCCCGAAAAAAGCTATGTCCACATACTTTCAATATAATGAAATTTAGTGAAATTGCCAATATGCGTCCGAAATGAATGAACACACAGAAATCGAAATTGCACATTGATGTCATAACCAGTTCCATATATACTGAAATTCCGAATTCCTGTTCGATTTGCTAATAAACGTATGATCGAACACACATTCATATATACTATATATACACATGACCACACGCATGGTATAAAAACCAGGCCAATCTCGTTTGTGAGAATATTATGCGCCCGCCTTTGCCTGTGTTTTACGGCACGCACAAATCTTTGCCATTCATGCGCGTACTTATGTACGCACCAAATACTCGTACATCCCATCCCGGTTGTCCCGGTTCTATGGTATTCAAAGGAAATTGCGAAGGGGAACTCGCCTATATACCCACATGCACGCACACACACGCACACACACACACTCATCCATAATGGCAAGGTCAACAGATTTCAATCTTCGTTCGAGAATGAACCCAGAAAATGCGAGAGCGCTCAGGAAACAGAAATTCAATATACGAATATAGCCTATTGACATCGCACAGATAAGACCTACATAAGTCGTCTTATGAATTTCACCGCGCGCGCGCGTATCGGGAATGCGAACGGGAACGTATTTTATTGTATACATATATATTTGAGTATAAATGCATGTATATATAAATATATATATATATAGTATATAGAGAAATACCAGCAATTTATCTTGAATATTCTCGAGATATACGAAATTAATGCGTATAGAGATTTCAAGGCATTTAGTGATATATATGTACAAATATATGTATTATGTATACACTACACACACACATCTACGAACGAGCAGTTATTGCTTCTACTACTCGAGGATTGTGTATGAAATATCTTATTCGTAATCGTTTGCGGTAATAGCGTGTGAGTGTGTGTGTGAGTGTGGTATATGTGTGTCTGTGCTGGATGTTGGTTTGGTTTGGTTTGGTTTGGTATATGTATATGGATGTTGTGTGCACGCTCACGTGTACATAATGGGCAGGAAAGCTTTTCAGCGCGCTGCGGTGGTCCCTTGGAGTACACGCGGTTGCCTCCCTGGGTGCGCGCACACGCTCCACAATGTGGACGCTCTTTCGGTTATTTGTTATTAAACACATTATTGTGTGGCAACGGGGGGCGGTGGAAGTGGTGTGACGACACGGGCGGCGGGCGGTGGCGGCTTCGTTTAAGATTGTACACGTATGACGTTGGCAAATATGGGTATATGTGTGTGGATATAGAGTGCAAATTTGGGGCCATCCCGGTGAACATTAGCACGAACGCAAGCTCGACCTCTCCGTATAGGTATACACAATACACAATACACATTCATATATATATACAGTATATACGGGGTGGCAAATATGCGGGTTTCTAATTAAACCATATAGATGCTTTTAAGGGATGAAGTTGAAATTAGTTCTGAGTGCACTGGCTTGTTCGTCGTAAATTTTAGGTGAACTCAACACCAATTTTAAAACCATATTTATAGTCTTATTGTTATTTCCTTGGGGGGAATGTGGCCTATGATCCGCAGAGTTTCTGTATCTTCGGGATAATATTGCTTTAATGACATTTGCCTAAACAAAGTATGAATACATTTTTAGGACACCAGAATCCTTTAGAGGTTTAATCGTATCAATTAAGTTACTAGAAAATTTGGGGACTTTAGTTCGGTCTGTCCGACATAAGTGTATGAAATCTTTGCATGCGTTTGGAATTCCGAAAATCGAACGGGTATAACGGGACTATATTTTTTTCGGCAGATAAGAAGTTCTAAGAGCGTTAAGTGCATCCCGTTTCACTTATTGATTAGTACTTTATGACTTCTTGATTGAACTGCAGGAGCTATCAATAATATTTGCAGTGTTCGTTTGATTTGGAACCCTTGTCAATGACGGATTTCTGGAAATGAGCAAGTAGATTTACTGGATCTATGACTAGTAGTGAAATTTCTAGCATAGGGCTAATTCTCGCCCAATGGAACTCGAAATATCAAAAATTGTATTGGAAAAAAAATCCCAGCTCGATTTCATTATTATTTTGAGCTTGCCCGTTAGAGGGTTAATGCATGTTACCAAAAATGTTTAAGCAAATAGGTGTAAGAAATTACTGTAAAAAACAATAAAATTCACTTGGAATTCTTCCAGTAAATATTTTTTTGCCACAAGTATTGCAATTGGTTTGATAAATAAATTTGGAATCTATTTATGAGGATTAAATAACTTAACTGAATTGGCATTGATCGTAATGTCGTCTTGGTTTTTGAAATCCTAACTGGACAATCCCAAAAATAGCGGTTTAAAAAAATGGTTGTGATTTTCTATTGCAAATTGTATTTGATTCCTTTATGTATATTATAAAAAGTAAAAAACTCATTTCTTCTCAAATATCGTGTATATCATTATTATATTTTATTAAATTTATATTTTTTAAGTTATAATAAGAAAAATACTATATACTACTAGGAAGGTCCTACCTATTTTAAACTTACAGGTCGTTTTGATAAAATCATATAGTTAAGTCACTTCTGCTGAGGAATTAAGTTTCAAATAAAAATACCAATTGACCATCCTTCCTCTACGTGAATTTCACAATAACCGTTCGCAGGTGCATAGGTATTTTTTGTTCCCGATAGGGCAAAATAGGTTAAACATAATTCAGCAAATAAAAGAGGCCTATGGTATTTTTGGATCGAGTTCTGAAATTCTTGGCTTTCGCTATAGTAAAATAAATGGGAAAATTTACGAGTATATTTAGTTATGTATGCAGAACCGCACGTCGATGTTATTCTAGTGCCGAATCGGAATGTTAAATGTTTCGCCGATATGTTTAATATTTTTAGGATACTGTTCACGATTTTAAATTATGGTTTTATAGCATATCAATCATTTGTTTTATATGGAATTATTTTGGTCATTTAACAATTAAACATTTAAAAAATAAAATAATTTAATAAAATTTAGTAAAAATATAAATAAATTGTTCGTCAATTGTTTGAATGGTACTACATTGTGATTTTTTTCTTTTAAGGATATTCTCAAATTTATAATTTACATTCTGTTTAGCGTAACCGTCTACCGGCGAGCTTTTAAAAAGGTCAATCAAATGTTTGTTAACAAACGGCTGCCTTTTTGATATCGATGGGTTTTCTAAAATGGTGTCACCCTATTTTCTTAACTGGCAAGTCTGCGGAACTCCCGCCAAGACCAAAACAATCCATGCATGGCTTTATTGGCTTGAGCCGCCATTTTATAAATAACCATAATTAATAAAATAGAAATTTACTCTATTCAGAAATAGAAATAAAACATTTTCATCAATAGTATTTATTTTATAAATAATATTGTTTGCAAAAAAAGGTTTCTATAAATATTTTCTTGTTGCCATAAATAAATTTTGCTACCAAGAAAAATCATTTTGTCAGCATGAATAAATTTTAGTTAAAAAAAAAGTTGTAAAAAAAAACTCGATAACAATAATTAATAAAAAAATATTGTACCAAAAATAAATATTGTTACAAAAGCCTAATTATAACAGATCTTATTTTTTGACATTTTTGAATTATTCTGGTACATTTGTTTGGGCACAATAATGATTTTTTTGTGTTATTTATTATTATTTTGAGTACATTTTTTTTTTTTGAAAATATTTATTTGATTGGTGACAAGATAGATATTTTATTGGTAACGGTAAATCCCAAAAACATTTGTTTTATTAAAATTAAAATTATTTTAACTCTAGCGATGACACTTTTGCTGGATGATTTGTGTTATATCTCACCATTTCAACATAAATTGTGGTGATTGAATCGTTCTCGTCCATTCAGCAAAGGTGTTCCTTTTTATAAAGTTACTATATTTGTATTTTATTTTTACTATCTTTTTCTCTTCGGTCTGCGTTACCTTTTCACAGTCAAACTCTGCCGTAAAGGATAAATAAACTATTAAATTAAAACAAAAGTCCGACATTTTGCATCTTCCTGTAATTTGCTTATTTATAACCTGTAATAATAATAAGCATATATACATGATAATCAATAGCTTGTTGAGATCATTCCAAACCATAGAGCATATTATGAAATTACTCTCGTAAAATCCTAAGCTTTTGCTGTATTTAGTAATCACGATTATAAAATCAATATTTATATGCTAATTACCATGGCAATATATACGTAAACTCGTAGGTAGACATAGATACCAATAATTATCGCAACCCGTATTTCAAGTATTCCATCTAAATATCATGCAAAAACGTACTTTAATTAAACTGTCGGATAATGCATAATTTATATACACAAATCTGTATATGCACGTATATGGAAAACAATTTCAATTTAAACATAAAAAACAGAGTGCCTATAATAAAATAAATATATATAACATGTTTATAATCAACATAAAAATCATGTTGCCAAAGCCCCCACGCACACTCACAAACTAGATTTGCCTTTAATTTAATGCAAACGAATCATAATTCTTTGTATATATAGTATATTTATCATAAGTCCGTAAATATGTTTTACATATAATAATATATGCTTATATGTACTGTCTCTAGATATATATAATTTTGTACATTATGTACCGTTTGACGCAAACGAGCGATACAATATTTAATGCAGTGCCGCCGCGCGATATAGCTAAATGTGCGCCAAATTAAATTAATTAGTCTGAATTAATAAACAACGCTGTAAGCGGTGCTTTCATAGAACCACACGCCACTGAATGGAGTATATACATATATATATATATATATATATATATATATAAAATATGTATATGTATATGGTTCTGTATTTGTGTAAACGAATATGCGTAGGTGTGGGTGCTCTCGCACGTTTGTGATAAACGCAAAGGAGAAGAAGAAAAATACCAAGAACGGCAAATATTCATTATGATATTATGTGTACTATATACACAGTATCTATATACATACATATATGTAAGTATATCTCCCAGTATATAAACAGTATTATAGCACTTTCTTTCAAACGCTAGCGCTGCACAGGATACTCATACGCAAAGGATGTGCGGCCTGAATGAAGCCAAATGAAAATCTTTGCGCGCGAAGCGAAAACACATTTTATTCACTCAACATTTTCTCACCCTGCGCCTGCACGTGTTGCGACCAAATTCTAAAGATCCTCTGTATACCTAATATAATAATACATATATACGTAAGTATTTATGTATATATATTTATATATAGATAGTGTATACGCGAGCGCACCCGTTAAACACAAAAACATACATGATGTGAAACCCCCTGCTTTTTCATTTCGTACTATTAGCCCCGTCTTGGGTAATAGAAAATTTCGTATCTAATATATTTTGTATTTCATTTCGCGCTTATGCGAGGCTCTGTGCACACATACACACAAATACACACACATACGAACACAGCAAACACAAATAAATGTAAGACGTCGGTCTTAAGGGAATCTGTTCAATTATTTCCAGAGATTGGGTAGATTTTTCGTAAACACTAATACTTTTTTATATATTTTATGCGTTATACCTTGTTGGGGGAGGTGAAAAACGAAATGTATGTATTATTGTTATGTAGGTGTGTGTGTATCTCATTCCGTGCCGCCAGCCGTCATGTGCGCGGGTGGTGGTGCGCCGTATAGCACATCCCTCTCTCGATTTGCACGTTTATTTGACAATGTAATTACAAATTGGCCAAATAATAAATAACGCACATTGCGCGTGCATACCGAAAATTGGTCGCGCCACCGAGCGAATATTATATATATTTTTTTTATTATTTAAAAGCTGTAATTTGTGGTGACCCATCAAAAATGCAGCAAATAAAATGTGATATTATAATTCTATATGGGTGGTTGCGGTAGCCGCACATTCAAATTTAATAGGCTTCACGAGCAATGATAAATGACATCAATTTGGAGGACATTGACACAGGGTAACTGCGCGTTTCCGTAATATACGAAAAAACTCATATTCGCATACCCACGTTATAGTCCAGTTTGTAGGGGAAATCCCGTGGAAATGCCGTGCAAAATGTGGAGTAGTTCTGTTTTTTTTGATTAGTGGTTTAGGTGTAGGTCTTATGGAAAAGTCCAATTTTTCGACCTTGGAAGGGGCAAGCTATATCCAAAAAAAATACGGGAAAAAAAACAAATACATACTTATAAAATGTAAAATTCCCCACATTGTGTGAAAACATATTTTTTAAGACTAATAAAAACTAATTTACAGCATCGTAAAATTACTTGTTTCAAAAAAATCACCAATTTTTTTTTAATTTGAAACTTTTGAATTGTAACCTTTTTTATTTATTGTATATACCCAGTAGACAAAATCCACAGAGGTAGCTAAGTCCCGATCCTCATTCCTGGTATCGCTATAGGTTACGTTGTGTATGTATATTAATGTTTATATGATTATTCCTTTCTGGTCTTTGATGGCCGACGCGGTTGCTTATAATGTCTTTATCATAGTAAATGTTCTCAAAATCTGTGCACTAGAGGTCTGCGCAAGCTTGATTTTGGCCACCTGACCCCGCAATTTTTTCCACCCGACCAGAAAGTTTTACTTTTTGCTGACCTGACCTACTGAAATATCGGTTCACCCAACCCAACCCGCAAAAATCCGAAATAAAAATCTTTTGAGTATACATATTTTAATTTTAAATATATTGGATACTTATTTCTAATCGTATTAAAGAAACAGTTTTTAATAAATCGTTTGTTTTAATAAAAATAAAATCATAAAAACTACAAAAGAACTTTTTTTAAATTTTAATTTAAGTTATATAACTAAGAAGATAAAAAGCACACAAAATCAAAAAAAATATATTTCGTTCAAAAAAAAAATAATTTGTAAAAATTCGGCCTGATTTTTTTTTGACAAAATAAAGTACATAGATATATCTAAAAATATATGTAGATTTGCCTTGAAAAATTTGTAACGGCCAAATTATTCACAGAGAGCTAAATCATGCTTAACAACAGAGTTGATTGGCTTCCGAGTCCAGCCTAGCTCTCGAGCTATTACCGAGCTACGTCGATTAATCTCTTGAGTTAGGCTTAGCTCGCAACATGATGAATATTGACGATTTATGAATAAACTTAGTAGACCTAAATAACGATTTTTTACCCCACTCCCACCATCCATATGCGGATCCAGATTTTTTTCTGGGGGGTCATATCATCACGATAGATTAGCTCAACTTTCTTATTGAGCCAACAAACCTGGGCTGCGATTCTGTAATTTTAAGAGCAAAAATGATTGTTATTTCTATAGAGACAAAATATAAATATTAACGGATCATCAAGATATTGATATATGAAATTTTGTTTGCGGTTCCCATATCGTTCCCTGGATCCGCTAGTACCCCCATCGTAACACAATCTTAATAAAATTACGTAACAAAAATATCTAAAATGTTGGTAATTTAAAAATCGTGTGTTAAAATAAAAATAATAAAAGGTACAAAAGTCGTGAAAAAAAAACGTTTTGTACGTATATATTATAAATTAACTTTGTTACGTTAAATCGGCTAAACAACCCAAAAGCTTCCGCAATTGATTCAATATGTAATAGTTTTTTAATAAAGTGATTTTCTTTCCAATTAATCCAAAATTTTTAAGTACATAATAATATTCCATGGTAATTGATAATTGGTAGTTTAGAGTTAACTTGTACATATCTAGGGATTCATAACGGTATGATGAATTAAGGCATTGGTTCAGCTGACTGTATTTCAATAGTATCAAACCATTTAATAGTTTAAGGCACCGTTTCCGGAATTGATTTAATTATTTGAGAATAGACCACACAAAAAATCTTTAAAGGAAAATCAGTTCAATTGAACTCAATGTTTTTAATATTTGAATCAATGTTGTTAAAAAATAAATTTAATTTCTAGTTGTTTTAACTGTGGAATAATTGAAAATCAGGGAATTGAATGCCAATTCGAAAATAAATTGATTGAATTGGGGGGGTTATTAGTATTTTATATTATATATTTATAAAATACAATTTCTAAATTCAAGTATTTTCCAAATACTTTTACTAAAATACTATTTAAAATATAAAATACTTTTTCAGTATTTTAAATAACAACATTTTATAAGAACAACTAAAATCACTAAATCAAAAACACGTCTTTAATTATATTTCACAATAAATATTAAATGAATTATATTTAAAAAAAAAAACAATATTTTAAATATGAAAATCTTATTTCTGTATATAAAGTACCAAAAATACTTTTTCGGTATTTTAAATACAAAAATTCTATTTAAAATACCATAATAGATTTTCAGTATTTTAAATACAGCGTAAAACTGATTAAAGTTTATATAAATATGGGATAGTATTTTACTCTTTAAAATAATTTTTTTATAGTATTTAAAATACTATTTTCATTGTAATTTGAATTCTGTATTAAAAATACATTTAATTTTTTTCAAAGATATTTTAAATAATGTTTTCAGAGTATTTTGTATATAAAATACATTTTGTGAAAATATAAATTATTTGACTAAATTAGGATATAATAAAATTTAACTTTAACAATATATATATTTTAATTTAAAATACATTTAAAAAAAATTATAAGTATTTTACTTAAATAGTATTTTATATACCATTTTCATATTATTTTGTATTTTAAATACTTTTTAAAAGTATTTTGCCAAAGTCTGGGCATATGCTGCCAAAAGTATTGTAAAAAAGCTTATACCAAGCCAATACATTTTAGGGCAGTTGAAACAGCTATATTCAAATTATGTAATATATGCTTTATATAGATAAAATATATGTATATTGAAATCTTTAGGGTAGCTGCTATTCCGTAATGTACAAATAAGCACACATCCGCATACCCTCGTTAGGGCTGAGCATTAACACGAGGACGCCCCATGTAATCGGTCAAAGCTATATAATTGCTTCGCAGCAAATGACTTGCTGCCATTTACTCGAGGAAAAAACGACGCTAGAGATCGCACCGTTATTATATATATACACAGAAGACAGAATTACTAAACTTCTCACAAGAATAATTGCTACCCGCATCGCACTCCGGTCCGAGTATCTCTAACTCTCTGGCTAGCCTAATCCATTGTATAACACATTGTTAAATACAATTATGGCGAATAAATATCGATTATGGCAAAATAATTGCTTAATCAATTCGTGCATTATGGGACCGGGCTTAGGACGCGCTGGTGCACACGTCCCTTGGGATACGGTCGTCATACCATGCGGATACACACACAAACACACACACACACACAGACACACGCGCGCCGGAGAAGAGAATATGTAATCCCATCAAGCACGAATGACATGAGGCAGCATCTGATGCGTGCACTGAGCATATACGCGTAGACCCAAACAACGCGAGACTTATAACAGGATCTATACGCAATACGCATGTATAACTCGCCCCTTCTGGCAAAAAACACATAATGCGTGCGGCGCTCAGGACGCCTAAAGGATGGATCCTTTGAACTGCGCGCCAGCCACACCATGTGACTTTTGCTTACGCATGAAACAATGTCGACAGTTGTTGCATGAAATTTGTCACGCGTGCGCTTAAAATTGTAATGTATTGTATATATATAGCAAAAATAGGGGTGTTGATGGACGGGGGTGCGTGTTCTCGCTCAATTCTACTCAGAGTTTATTGTTTATTTTTCGCATAATAATAACGATAACAGTCACTTGAAATATGCTGTAAATGGATTGAATGTTTTGCAGTTTGAACAATGGTTTATCCGTGCGGTTCATTACACAATAAATATACATACATATATTATGCATGCGTATATATTATACGTATTCTATATATACTTATACATAACAGTGGCACGACTGGAATGTATGAGCACTGCGCGCTGCATGAGTCTGAGAGAGTGAACGCACACACTCAAACACACTCGTATTTAAGTATAATATGTACACACACTATGCGCTCGTCGCATATAACGTATACCTAAAATGTACTTGAGTTATGCTATCATGATTAAGTTGAAATGAACCCCGGAAATTTGTCGAGTGTTTTCTTGAGGGAATTTTAATGTATGTGAGCGAGGAGCAGCCGGAACGCGAGTCGCGCTTTGTATTAGCGCGTGTGTGTTTCTGTGTGTGGCTGTGTGTGTGTGGTTGTGTGTGTGTGTGAGTGCACACGCGTGCGATTGTTCATTTCGATTGCACCACCACCCTAATGGGGTCGATTATGATGAATTGCATTATTACGCTCTATTTTAAATGGAGTTACGGCACTTTCGTTTACAAATATGAAAATGTATTCAATCACTAATTTATACGATCATATACTAAAATTGTTAAATAAAATCGTCAAAAAAAATTCAAGTCATCCATTAATAATAATTATTATATTAAAATGGTAAATAAAAGCGTCTAAAATGCTCAGTTAGCAAATATTTAAAAAATATATTTTTGTTTGTTTCATACTGTTTTTTATATTTGTATTTGGTTGACAATTCAAGCTCAACAGAAAAAATATTTAAAACTCTAATTAAAGGAAAATGTTTAATAAAAAAATTAATACTGGCATAAAAACAATTAAAAAATGAACACATATTTGTGATTAAAAAATGATCTCAAAAATATATGCAATAAATTCAAAAATGTACACATACATAAATTATTTGCACACAATAATAGTAATAATTTATAATTTATAATTTAATAATAATAAAACTCTCTAAAACCAAAACCATAACCATTTTGCAATCTCTAAATGAAGAACTTCAAAAGAAAAAAGGGAGAACATTTTTCTTCAGACGAAACATTTGAAACATTTCGTAAGGAATAAATGTTTCTTTAGAAAAAATCTCAAATGTTATATCATATTTTTATTATGTTATACATTTTTTATATATGTGTCTACAATAAGAGAGTTGACACACCCTGTTTGACTTCCTTTCTAGGTACTCGATCGGAACACATAGATTATAATCCATCATATAAAATATTAGTATTCAACGATGCGATTAAGCTAGTATATAATCGATGGTTATTTAAAAAGTACCTCCATTTAGGGGACCCATGTTCAAATTCATGGCGACAATTCCAAACAAGGACAATGCCAAATACGCGCGCGCACCCTGGAAGACGTCTAAACATCTCCGTCCAAGGCTTATCCGTGCGCATTCCATCAAGATATGACCAATCCACATCCGTATGTACTCATGCACCCTATTCATCAGTAACACATACATATAGTATATACACACATTACATAAAATTCACATAGATAAGCGAACCCTCGAGGCAATTTGCGTTCATGTAGCGCATATTTTATTGAACATTAAATTTATTGGCTTGTGCGGCGAACCCAATCAAACCGCACGCGTGCCCAGTTTCCTTACGTTTTCCGCACAACTACCGTCGTTACAAAGATATACAATATACATATATATATTATATATTCGCTCAGACGACGCGCGCGTGATGCATTCTATGTATGTGTGTGTGTGTGTGTGTGCGCGCAATCACAATAAGTAAACAACACAAACAACTTAAATAAATTTGAATACTTTATTTAGCGTAAAATTTGTATTTCGGTCTCTGTCGGACACGCCCCATAACATCTAAGTGCTTTTCGAAGAAGGACAAAAAAATAAGGGCGCAGGAAACTGATTCACGAGACGCACAGACACCAAATAACGAACACATACTTTATATTTATGTAGTCATATACTATAACACGCCAGATTCGCAGAGTGTACACGAATTTTCAAGTCACATATACACACACTCAAACTCTCTCTCACACACACACAAACCATCACCAAGGCGCAACGTTTCCCGACTTTTCGAATAAATTTCGAGTGTCTTTCCTCGAGCATATTATTTATACGCCTGTATTATGTGTTTTATGCGGAAATGTCACCCCCACACACACACACTCACAAAGCACACACAACAAAAAGTACACGCGCAATTCTATGTTTTTATGTGTTTGTACTCTCTCCATCAGAGCTTGACTCGACACAACATATCACGCAAACGCGCTGCTGACACACACACACACACACTAACACATATTATACACATAAATATAAATATGATTGTTATATGTTGCTGTTCATGTGTGTATGTGCTGAATTGAAGCTTACGACATGAACCAGCGCGGCGCGGCGCTTTTGTAAGTTATGCGCATACAATTCAAGAAATGGCAAGAAGGGCGGGGAAAACGCGCCGGGGATGGGGGTGCGTGCACGGATAACCGTCTTGAACGCGAGGCGCCTCTTAATTAATTCATTTCTCGCGTTTCACGAAACAAAATCTCCAATAAATATGTATGTATTTATATATTATGCTTATATTTGCAATACATATTATCCGTGCCCGCAAAACGAGAGCATAAATATGTATATGAATAAATATGTGAAATTCTGTGTGTGTGTGTGTGTGTGCGACGGGTGCGTGCGAGTGTATGGGTGAGCGGTAAGTGAAATATTAGAAACTGTCAGAAACAATGGGTAATGCATAATAAATCCATAAATAAGAGAACGAATTGCGCTCATCTGACACGGTCGACCGCGGCAATCTCGATCGTTATTCTTTAATCGAGAAAAATATTAAAATAAGCGGTTCCGAAATATTGCAGATCCTCGGGTATTTTAGACTTGAGCATTGAGCAGAATTTAATTATTAACAATGTTTCGTGTGTATAGGATTATTTATGTCAATCCTAAAATAAACCCTTTTGCGAATATTTCTACAAAAACATTCAACCACATGAGTTTTTTTTTAATATTCCCTTGTTTGTGTGTTTGCTTGAAATTGGAATCTAAATGACAGATTGCGCGGTAAAAAAACACATTTACATTTTGCGTGTGTGTGTGTGTGTATCTAGGGTGGTTTTGTCAGTTCGTGTGTGTGTGATATGCGTACGTCTAATATAATGCAGCACATTGCCCCTCAAATGTCACGGTGTGAGTGACGACGGCAACTATATAGACGAGACGTGCTCGGAATGAATTCTTTTCTTTGTGCGAATATGTGTGGGTGAATTTTGGAGCATTTACACTCGGAATCTTTTCTGTCGAAGTCGGATCAGAATGTGTCTATCCGCCGCGTGCGTAATTTGAGTGTTAAGTAGTCAAGGATGACTTGTCAACGCGTACTAAGACGGTTGATCCTGATTTACAGGAAATAATTTTATGCTTGGCTGAAGAAATAGTGGTATAGTCATACAGTTTGTCATCGTTATTATAGTTATTATTACAATATCTATAAAA
>JAAAKO020027052.1:0-13918 GCA_010015015.2 Bolitophila cinerea
TGAAAATACGTTTATTCCGCATAAATAAAATAACCAAAAATATTTTTTATCATCGTTAAGTACCGAGAGCAAAAATGACAATATGTAAAATTCCTAACACCATATACATACACTCCATAATCCCTTACATCTTTCCTTCCCAAAGCACAACTAAATATATTAAAATTCTTCTATGTAAAATATTTAGATTTCATCTTTATTTTTAAATATGAATAATGAAATAAATAATTTAAGAAACTATAAAACTAATCTCTTTCTATTTTTTTTTCAAAATCGTGCTATTACGGAAAAAAGGAATAATGAAATTATAATTTTCTTGAGTATATTTTCTTTAAAGTATATTAAATTTAGGCTTTTGTTGACCGAAGAGAGATTAGATGGTGGTTCTATCTTTAGACTGCATTTTTAAATATTTCTTGCTATTAATTTTAATAAGATATTCGTTTCCTGGAAAAAATACTTATCGCACGAAAAAACCTCGCACCAGAAATGTCTGTTATTTTGTGCTTTCACCCCCATAGCGCAGCCCGCGGTGCCAAGATAACACCGGAAGCCAGCAGAATGAAAGCTCTACAGTCTACACATAAAATATTCCGTTTAATTTTATTCCAATTTTTACATACAGAATTGAAGCCTACGCATATATATATAGATGTGCAAATGTTAAGTGTGTTGTGCTCTCGCGTGGATGTGGAAAACGTGCCGGAAAAACACGTAAATAAGAAATGCGTTCAAGTCTCGGTGGAACGTATATAACATACATTTAATATACTACATGACATGGACGTGTTGAGTTGTGGGAAAATGCAATCGGTATAGAGAACCACGTGCGCGCATGCCACAGACATTCTCTCTCTCTCTGGATTTTATATTCTCTGTTTGTGTTTCGTTGAGTTTCGTTGAGTTTTCCCGGTGTTAACGTACACGCCACATATAAAATATAGAACATACAAATGTAACATTTTCAATGCGTTATGAATGAAAAAGCTTTTGGATACCGTTAGTTGTCTTGTGATACTCTTCGTGAACGGTCGCACACACAGACGCACGCACTCGTGAGTTTTCCATCCGTTCGTCGTTCGCACGGTTCGCTGCGGAAAAGCGGTATTTGTTACGATTTTCCTGTGCGTGGTGGTGTATGAATATCGTGTTTCTGAAATTGGTTAGTGTTATTGGATAACAAAATTTTCTTTTGATAAATGGTGCTGTGGTTTATATTTTGCTTGTGCCGGAAAAGCAGCCGTAGCCACAGCATACATGATATATATACGTATATATTTTTTTTTTCTGTGTAGTATATAAATATATATAAAAAAATATGTGTGTGTGTACATTGTACAAGTATGTTACAAACTTTTTAAATAGGCGTTCGTTCGGGTGTTAAGTGCTGTTTGTCACAAGTTTGAACTATGTTATATGTATTTTCACACGCGGATCATGCTGTGCTATACATATGTAGTATTAGTATATATATATAGATATATGTATTATGTAGAATCGAGTGTCACAAGTTGATTATCGCGTATCGTATAAATGCGTTTGTGTGGGATAGACATCCCTGAACCACATTTTAGAGACGCAAAGATTATTTATTGCCTTGCGAGCTGATGATTCGCACAATATTTATATATGATGGAGTGAACGATATTTCTCTTGGGTGCTTTATAGGGAAAAAAAGCTGTATGCTTTTGGGTGAATTGTATCCTCCCTGTGGTTTTTTTATAATTTTTTTTTTTGGCAAATTCAATGTTTATATTAATTACTTATATTAATATCGTTGTCATTTTTGGATGGGTGAATTTCTGATATAAAAATTCTAGCATTATTTATTTTATTGTTGTTAATTGATTGTTAATTGATACATAAAATTAAATTTTTAAATAATTTTTAAAATAATTCAATAAATATTTATTTTACGTGCTTTATAGAAAAAGCTTTACTTATGGGGCTGAATTTCATCCTCCCGGTGGATTTTATTGGGATTTATCTTTTTGCCAAATTCAATATGCATATAAATAAATAATGAATTGTTATTTTTTAATCAATAATCTCACCTCGGTTAAACCTCACTGGTTACGATATCGCCGCTGCGCAAAGCTATATTTATCGTTGGATGTCGTTGCTGTTTATGGATGGTGTATTTTCAGATAAATCCAAATACTATAAATTTTAAACGATTGTTGGCGTTAATTTATTCAACTAAATGATTATTAAAAAATAATTTATTTAAAATTAAATTATTTGATTTTTTGATATTTATTTTCATGTACAATTTTATTAAGCAGCCAAAAAAGCTTCAAAAATAAAATGATTATAACATATTTTTTTTCACAAAAGGTAAACAATTTTATATGTATTAGGTTTTAAAAAAACTTGTATAAAAGGTGCATGTAAATTGGTGCTTAATTTAAATTATTATTACAATTAATTACAAACATTTCAATTATTTTTTTAAAATCAAAGGAATGCCTTTTTAAAAAAGATTTTTATAAAAAAACTTAAACGACGGATTTAAATATTGTCCACCAAATAATTGAAAAATGACCAACAAAAAAATGTTTACCTAAAATATCAAAAATAGGCTCGCTATTATATAAAATTGTGAACCTACAAAGTTTTACTTTACTTAAGCTAAGAGTACACGAGCTGACACAAGAGCCAGTCTTCTGACAGTCTGACTTCACTATGATGTCAGAATGCAGTTGTCAGACTATTATCAAGGTGTCATTCCTCACTCAATGTAAGACGTCTGGCACGCAACTGTTACCTAAAACCAGTCAAAGAGGGTCAGTTGTTTCCACTCGTGTACTCTTCGCTTAAGTTGTTTGCTGCTTTCGTAAAAATGGAGCAGTATAATGAAAAATAAGCTATTTTTTGAGTTTTAGGTTATTTAAATTTAATTAGATTAATTAAATTTATTTAAAGATTAATAAATGATTTTAAATTTTTTTTATGTGAATACTGAAAAATATCTAAAAACCAGAGAGTGGAAAATATTAATAAAGAGGTATAAACATAATTATACTTTAATTATAATTATTTTTATTTGTCAGATTTTTTAAAATATTATATATAATTATAATTTGAACACAAAAATATTATAAACTTATTTTATTATAAAACATATATCATTTGCGTGGAAATAGTTTCATCTGGTGGTGATAAATCATTCGCGTAATCTGGTGTACAAATTTGAAGAATATATGTAATATTTCGTAATATTAGGTAATATATATCGAATTTTGAAATATTTCTCAAAAATCGGTAATAGATAGCGAATTTTGAAATATTTCTCAAATATCGGTAATATATGTAATATATTTTTTTATATTCGGAATATTTTGTAAAGTATTTGCGTATCTTATCGGTTCTTCTTTTTTATATTTGTTTAGTAATGCTGTTTACGTTTTTTTACACGGGCTGTACTAATTAAATTATCAGCCGAATGAATGTCAAATAAATTTGTGCAGCCCGCGATTTTCAATAAAATTATTCTGACCAGCGTCCATATTTTAATCAACTATTATTTAGTGAGTGAACATGTGACATCATATATACATATTGTATACACCACTCACGTGAAAAATGACTAAAAATTACTAGAATTTGACAATAACTGGAAGGAATGAAAGTTTCAAAGAAAAAAGTTATCGGCTACAAAAAAGAAGCTTATA
The DNA here is from genome assembly GCA_010015015.2 of Bolitophila cinerea. Classification (NCBI taxonomy): domain Eukaryota; kingdom Metazoa; phylum Arthropoda; class Insecta; order Diptera; family Mycetophilidae; genus Bolitophila; species Bolitophila cinerea. The sequence continues at coordinate 3,675 of JAAAKO020027052.1, forward strand.
TATTTTTTTTCCCGCGAAGAAGAATCGCTTTCACAGATGACGACTACAATGTTCATTATAATATTTGCCTCCAAACTAAATGGGATGGTCGTACGAGGGATGCTTATCTTTACTGCACTATGCAATTTAAACTAATTTAATTACCACCGCACAATTTGATAATAGACACAATGAAAACTTTGAGTGGCATTGAACTAAAAAATATATCATTAGAGATAAGAAACATTAGATTAGATTATTACTACATTTATATACCCAAGTTTCTTTTTAAAATAAAATAAGCTCCTGTATATAAGTTTCTATTTCTATTTTATTTTTTATACGGATCGTTTTTCCTTGTATTTTCAAATAAAAAAACATGCTTTTGCATTATTGGATATATTCGCATAGTTAGACAAATATATTTGAACTAAATGATTTTTATAAACACATTATTAACAAAACACAGAAACTTTCAATGTATACGTATTTTCCGGCACGTTTTCCCTATTCCAAATTATATGCGTACCGCAAGCATTGTTTTAATTGCATTGCAAACATATGCGGTTCCCAATAATTACAGAAATATTATTTGCAATATATAATATGCAGAATAATTAAATTATTACGAGCATTTATCGATGCAAGAGCATGCACAAATTTGCTCCCATTATAATTAAAATATCAGTATTATAGTAAAATTATTTTAATTTGAATTCATCTGATAAACATTTGACGTTTACAGCAGTGTATAGTTTATTTGTTTATTTTGAAATATATTAGTATAGTTCTTGGAATTCGTGTGTCTCCGTTTCTATTGTGAATTATTGTAAATTATTGTGAATTCATGTGAATTAATGTGATATTTAATCCGCGTAAAATGTAATCTTCGGTAAAGTGTGTTCATTAGCGCATACAAAATGATATATAAACATAACATAAATAGTCATTGCGTGTGTCAGGACGAAATAAAATAAAGCAACAGAGAGAGATAGAAAATTGTGTTGTTGTGTACACTATACCTATAAACAGAGTGCAACGGATTATATAAAACACGAGAGTGCTTTTAAAGCGCGCACGGATAAGCAGGCGCTCGACCGTGAAGCGATGGGCTTTTAATCGTGAGTATTTTCGAAAATGTTCAAATACATTTTGTACAATAAGTAACAGTTTAGTTTTAGACATTTTTCGTGCACTCAATGGAAATTTAATAACCTTTTAATGAATTTTAATTTAAATATAGGAAATATATTTTGTGATTATGGGGGGTGGTTCATATTGTCTAGATCTAGAGGTTTACAAAATTCTTTTTTTTTTAAATTCTGTTTCTCAAAATTCAGTTTGACAAAGTTATTCTTTTACAAAATTCTGTTTTTCAATATTATACTTTTCAAAGTTCTTCTTTAAAATTAAGCTTTTTTTTTAAAATTTCTGTTTCTCAAGATTCATTTGTACAAATTCAATTTTTACAAAATTAAGTTTTTCAAAATTATTTATTTTAAGTTGTATTCCAACAGACCACAAAGCATTTTGGCCAGGGTTTCGTATTGCATAACTGCATGACTACAGCCTAATTGAATGCTGTATTTCGTTAGGCGTTTTAGAACAGCATATTAAAATTCTGCAGTTTAATAGATGGTCAGGTTTTTTAGGAGCATTTATAAGCATTTTCGAATGCTGCAGTTTTTTTGAAGCATTTGGTTGATGCTGATCTAAATTTGCAGTTTTTAGTTGCATTTTTGAGCATGTTCGAACGCTATAGCTTATTAGGAGAACTTGGTCGATGCTGCTGAAGAGCTTCGGATTTTTAGCAGCTTATTACGATAATTGGTTGACGCTGCTAAAGGGCTTCAATTTTTGAGGAATCACAAAATATAATTTTTTTAAACTCAAATTAGTTAGTTACCATATTATCTTTTATTTCTTTTTATTATTATAAGCTAAGATACCTACCACTATTCGGACATGGACACATACTGGAGGATTCAAGGAAAAACTAAAGAATATGAAAATTCAACGAATGCAATCTATTTTAGCAGCCACCAGGCTTTATTAAACTCCCTCATAGATCCTACAAGAAACATTTCCCTCGACGTTAAATACCCAGCCTGAAGATCCGCTCGCTCTTTTAGAACCATTGCTCTCAAATATCGAACCGTCTGATTCCCAACACCATTTTCAATCAGTTGAAGAACTTCTGGCCGACGAGTCCGGGTCAACGACTCAGAAAACGATATTTTTGATGATGATGAAGATGAACTGCACTTTTAACATATATCTGCGACTATGGGCATTTGAATTTAATATTTCAACTCGGATTTGCCAAGTGATCCAAAAACATTACTGCAAAATCCAGCTTTTAAAAGTCGTTTGTTTTTGACAAAAGCCTTTGAGAAGAGGAGAAATTTCTGATCTATTTGAGTTTCGATATCACTTCGTAGAACTATCAAATCCAGTTTTAGGCGCTAAAAATCTAGCTTACTAACAATATTTAATGCGGTATGCTCTAGTAAACTATCATGAATGCTTTTATTCATTGGGCCTTTTTAGCATTCTGAAAGCAATGTAGGTAGCATTTTGCACTAATGATGCCCATTAAAATTGCTTAAGCATTCGATTTAGCAGTTTTAACGCATTCTGTGGTAATTCATGACTGTAAAAGAGCTTCGTTGTTTGTTTGTATTTTTTTTTAATTAAGCTTTATCAAAATAAAAAAGTGTTGTTCCTTTACAAAATATTTTTTTACAAATTTCTGTTTTACAAAAAGCTGTTTCTCAAAATTCAGTTTTATAAAATTTTAATTTTACAAAATTCTGTATTTCAAAATTACACTTTTTTAAAGTTTTACTCCTTTAAAATTCATCTATTTCAAAAAAAAAAATGTTTCTGTTAAGCGTTTTTTGGTGCAAAGAATTGTTTTATCTAGTATTTTGAAAAAGCATAATTTAAAATTTTAATTTAAAACCAAATTTCTTTAAAAGGAAATTCTGTAAAACCGAATTTATATACTTGAAGTTACATATTAGCAGTCCAAAACATATCAATGACTATGTTCACATAAATAAATATTTGTCTATAAATAAGATAAATTCAATAACAAGTTATTGCTGTCACATAACCTTTACGGCCAAATTGTTCACCTAGAACTAAATCATGCTGAAACCGAGAGTCGATAGCTCTCAAGCCAAGCCTAGCTCTCGACCTAACTCGGAGAGCTAATTTTTCAGGTGATAGTCAGCTTCCCGACTCGTTATTGATACGAAATAAAATAGCAGAATCGTTAGTGCTACGTAAGTACACTGCAAAAATGCTGCTCATCCGGTTCCAGACATATGTGAAAGCCGTTTTGGAAGGGCTAAGTTGACGCTTTTTGAGTCTTTTATAACACCTATAACTTAATTTGTGTACATATTCTTGAAATAATCAATAGCGTAAACAATAATAATATTATATTTCCTATAACCGGAAGTGCATACTTTTTTATTTCGTGAGTGATCTGCAAAAATCCTTCTTTTTTTAACCGGAAATGGAGACATGAGCTTTTCTTTTAGTTGTGGTAAATTTACATTAATTACGATTAACACCATAAAAAAATGTATTTGTGTTTAACCAAAAGTGAGTAAGATTTTACTAAACAGCTGTAGCTGCAAAATGAGCCAATTCCGGTAAAAATATTTTTACCTGAAGTGTAGTTAGAGCTTTTTATGGGGTAGTTGCATTTTAAAATATTTCAATCGTTTGTGGCGGTTAGGGCTTTTGATAGTTCCTTCCATAAATGTCGTAATTGATCATCTGGTTTCGGAGATATGAGCTTATTTTTTTTGGGAATAAGTTATGGTAATAATGATAAAAACGCCAAGTAAAACAATGTGTGCTAGAATTAAATGTGGGGAAGACTTTAGTAAATAGCTGTAGCTGAAATGAGCTTTTTTTAGACAAAATTGTTAAACCGGTAGTTTAGTTAGAGCTTTTATAATGGGGTATAGATTTTAACTAAATATTTAAATCATTAGTGCACAGCGGATAAACTTAAGGTCTTCGGAAGTGAAGATATGACCTTTTTTTAATTTAGGTTTAATTTACATTAATAACGATTTAAACCATAGGTAAATTGATTTAATGAATTTTTCGAGAGCTACGACCGACGAATAAATAATGTATCTTGACTTCAAATATCGCCTATGTACTGAAAAAAAACTTATTATCTTAAATTATTTTGTGCGAAAACTCATTATTTTCTATATACTTTATATAAAATTTAATAGTAAATTTAAGGTACAGAGCTTTTACACTACATAGGCGATTTTTGCACTACATACTTGGAAGAATACTGAAGCTTTTGATCTACCTAATCAAGAAGTTAATATATAAAAATGGATTACAAGTTTCCAAGTAATACTTTTTTTATACACATCATTCTTTTGGGGGTGGTCGCCAAAAATCTGTAAACTTAGAAATTTGTGGGCTATGAAAAATAGTGAAAGTGATCAAGTAGCAAAACCAAACTTTTTATGAAAACGCCAAATAAAAAGCAGTTTTCTGCCACCTCTCAAAAAAGGGTTGATGATGATAATGATAATGAGGGGATAGGGGACCGTCTTACCGAGACTAGTCCAGCACATATGCCACCAGGAGGGCCCATTGTACTATAACCCGTATCTTATAGACGATCACTCAGCGATTTTACCAAGAATAAAATATAGTGTAAGTGAAACACTCTCCACCTTATGTGGCTTATGTGGGGCTATGGCGAGAAAATTAACCTCACCTGCTCCAAGACGGGCTTTCAACGCTTAAATTATATCGCCGACTTGGTTATTATCGCATTCTGTCCTGGTGGTCTAGTGTAAGAGTTGGCCGTTTTTCATTAGGTCTCTAATTCATGACTTTCAGAGTGAGATTGAGATTCCGATCGGAGGCTTCCGGTCCTTTGACAGATAATGCACTACCGGTCTTAGCCAGAACGTCTGCTTGCTCATTTCCTGGAATCCCTGAATTACCAGAGATCTAAATCAAAAGCTTACAGAGAACCGACGTGTTAGCTCCTGAAGATTATTCCTCCAGTCAAGTACTAATCCCGAAGTAAATCTGTATGCACTTAAGGATCTCAAAGCTGCTTGGCTGTCGGAGCAAATGTAAATAGTCCCTTTATTCTCGTCCGAAATACCCTTACGTAGAGTTTAAATTTAAAAAAACGCATTTTTTTAAAATGATTATTGTTGGAAAATGTGTTTGAAGGGTGCACATTTCAATGACGGCAAACTTTAGGTAAAAAAACCTTCTTTTTAATTAGGAAATGGATATAGAATAGCAAAACATAAAATAGTATTTACCAAGAAATGGATAGGAGTATTAAAGCTCTAAAGGAAGGAGGTTGTTTCTAAAGTTAGCCTTCTTTAGAAATTCTTTCTTATGGGAATTTGTTTTTTCAGAGAGGCACTAAACTGAAGATTTGCCATTTTCAAAATATATGAAATAGGATATGAGGGTTCTAGGACACAATTAAATTCTTAGCAATGATATTTTGTGGGAATTTTGCATTTATGCAGTTGGATATTTATAACATTTTGAAAGAATGTTATTGTGTTTCTTTGGTTCCGGAATGGGTATTTATATATTTACAAGAAAAAAATCCTTAGAAAATACATAACTTTTGCATCAGCTGATTTTTTAAAATTAAGTTAAACTATGTGGTGTTTCTCTATTAGAGTCGAAGATATAAAATAATATCCTAACATATTATTTGGATATCCTGTATATTCAAATTGAAAGAATATAAACGGTGTTTTACATACTTTAAGATGATATGAACATACTTAATCATATTTAAGCCTAAAAGATCTTGAAACTAGTGAACTACGATGGATATAATACTCGTTAAATTGTCAATACAAAGTAATTACTTTGATATCAAACAACATACCTATAACAATTACAATAGATCTTTGTAAATTGGATTCGAAACTGGCTGCATTAAATAATAATTATAATATTATATCCTTTAAGAGTTATGGGCGTGTTTAATGTTCAATTGGCAATATATCAATGTACTTACCGCAATGAGTGCATTTGTGCATTTACTGTAGCTATCATTTAGAATTAAGACTATTTACTGTAGAAAACTGTTTAAATTACGCGTTTAGTTTAAATTTCAAACTATTGTGCCAACGAAATACGAGCGTGTATTCGATAATCCGCGATTTGATTTTTTATTGCATAATTTTAATTGTGTTTCGCAGCAAAAAGCTAGTGCCAAAAACCTTTTCTTTTCCTTTACGAATAATCTACATTAAGCTTGTAACCTAGAAGAATAGGGAGACGGCATTTCTGGCAGCTGGATATTTTTTTAGATTTTTTGATATTTTATCAACATTGTTTTTTTTTAATTTATCTAAAAATAGGAATTTAGGTCCCCTTTAGCGATTTTACAATTTTAAGTATCAATTATAATTAAAGAAACGAATTAGATTACTAAAATTGATAAAACTTTGAGAACGGGATTAATCGTGAACAACAATGAAATTAAAAATAATATCTTGTTAACTAAATATTATTTTCAAAAAAAATAGTTAAGTATTTCTGCGATTGCTTTTGTATTCCTCAGAAGAATGCACACATCAATTGTAGATTCTGAGACACCATTACATTGTACTATAACACGTTTCTTAGAAACGGTCGCAGTCCAGGAAACTTTCACTCTTTCCCCTCAAGAGGGGGGGGGGCACCGATACGATCTGAAGCCTAATTCGTACACAGGGCAGATGTGTAAGCCGGCCGGCTACAGTCGACTGGCCGCCGATTTTTATTATATTGCTGGATCCTTATTTTCTGTAGCCGACTTTTTATAGAAACGACCGGTTAAAGTCGGCGCTATAATAGAAAAAAAAAACAGTTTTATAATATATTATTTTCTCAGGTTTACTAACATTATTTTTATTTTTAATATCAAGCTTCCGGCGCGTATCGGCGAGAGAAACAATGCGATTGATTCTGATCGAGAGGAACCCGGTTCAATCTCGGCCAGACTAATTTTAAGTTTTTCGTTTAAACCTTCAAGACACATGATTTTCCCGAGATTTCCCGTGATTTTACCGTGATTTCCCTTAGATTTACCCGATATTTTCCATGAATAACCCGGGTATTTTAACGGTATTTTCCCATGATTTACCCGGAATTTTTACCGAGAAATCTTCATTTTGTTTCCCGGAATTTCTCATTATTTTAATAAATGTGACTGTGGGATATTTTCCCGGTATATTATTGGGATATTTCTCGGCATTTCGCCCGGATTTTCCAGGAATTTCCCCGGGATTTTCTCCCGACAAATCTTGTGAAATCCATCAAAATAAAAATGTAAATTGTGCAGTAAATACAGGTGAAATCCCGATAAAATCCCAGGGAAATCACACTGACATCTAGAAGAAATTCCGGAAATATCCCTATATTAAGAAGTGCCAACCAAATTCTTGCAATTAGAATTTTACCAAAAAATATATGGAAAATATGGAACATGTACCTGAAAATATGTAGGAAAAGAAGAAAAGAGGAAATCCCGTTTTTTTATATTTTGGGCACAATATATATTTAAATGGCATAATTTGTGTTACCCTCTTTTATCGATGGATTTAGTGATGATAAATATGTATGTCCGAGAATTCATATTAGTCGCCGGTTAGCCACCGCCGGAAGTAAATAAATTGGCTATACGCCAGCCGACAAAAAAACGGTTTAATCCGGTTAGCCTCCGGCCGCCGTCTAATTTAAGTGTCTAGCCGGCCGCCGATGTTTTTTCATCGGCTGCGCGCCTCTGATTCAGGGGGTTATTTCCTACAATATTAGTATAACTTTTACGTCACTGCCCCTAAACTGAACATTTGCCGAACCTTTTCCCATTTCAAAATTTTGGTTTTCCATTTTAAATTGTTGATTTTGTTATCCTTCCAATGATGATCTGGTAGAAAAATGTTGTTCTACATTATTTTAGGGGAAGAAAATTAGAAGAAAAGTCTGTAGAATATTTTTTTTTGGTTATTAAAAGGGTGGGGAAGGTGGGATAACTAGTTTATTTTCTTTTTTTATATAGTTATATTTATATTATAATATATATTATATTATATATAATGCTGAGAAGTACTAAAATGTATTGGGAGATACGGTACGAATGGTTAGGTAGGGAAATGCTAAAGAAGATGGGGAAGTAGATAGGGAAGGTGTCTGTTAGTTTATCAGTACTTCTCAAATATATTCTTGTTCTATTTAAATACTTATTATTCTTTTATATAATAGAATCCGTGTATGAGACACACTTGTTCCTCTCTTATTTTTTAATATAAATAGCCAATACCTGATGTGGTTATGGTAAAATCGTTCCCAGATAGCCTAACAACCGATAATACCCCATATTAAAATCATTCTAGCATTATGGTTCCTAAATATAACTTCGATAAAAGCTCATTCAATTTCTTACAAAATTTAAAATCCTCACCATGGAAACGAGCTAGAAAATATACAGTGATGTCATAATAAGGAGGGTTGAAGGATATGTTCGCTTTTAAAAAGACCAAACTGCGGGTGCTCACTCAATTCATGCATAAATAAATAACGTCAATGCCTTCTATTACATAAGTTATATATATGTATAATGTATATGTATGTATAATTTAGTATTTACATTTTGCATAAGTATGTACTTTACCCCAAGGGGCCAAATCGCGTGCCGTCTCGAGCACGCATACACAACGACCGCTCCGGCCGCTGCCTTGGCCGGTCGCACTGCACTCTGGCAAGTTTAATTAAATTAAATCAATTGCCAGCAAAGAAATAGAAACTGTTCTGATGTTCAAATAATTGTGTATACATCGAAGCGTGAGTGTTTAAAATTAAATTAGGGACGACCAAACAGCAAAGAAAAAAATACGTCTTCAATTAAAATGATTTTTTTTTAAATGGAGCAGAAAAAGCCAAATTCATCGTTTTACATCTTAAAACCCTCTTTAAATATAAATTACATATTCATTAAATAAAACTATTACCGCATACATGTTTGTTCACATAAATGTGATGCGGACATTAAGCTTCCTTCCGGAAAATTGCGGCATCGAAAATGGTTTAACCAAATTGCATATGGCAGGCATTTTATGGGATATTTTGTATATACAACAACATACTTACACGGACGATGACCGTAGCTCTATTTCGCAGTTCATCCATTTCGTCCACTTCAATTCAATCAAACCGAAAATAATGTTTATTGTATGGGTGTATGTGTGCCTACACATAAATCGGTCCCCGGATTGGATTTTAAAAAGCAAAACTCTTCGCATCAGTATTTACGATCGCATCCCCTTTTTTTAAGTGTACCCGGCGCCAGTGAGTTAGCCTATTATATGGCATGTGTGTGTGTGTGTGTGTTTGCATGCAAGGAAATAGGGTCGGGTAGCATCATAATATTGAACCCAAAATACGTTCGAACATCCCGCTGAAAGGTGTGCCACTGAAACGTTATACAATATATACAATATACAGTATACAAGAAAATTTATAAAATTTGCGTAATTGAATGTCATAAATAACTGTGACGTCGCGGCGCAGCGCGGCACCCAACATCACGTTTGTATTCTCTCACTTACACCAATTCAATACCCATATACACACACGCGTATTAACGAACATATATAAATATATATATACATAATATACATATATAGATATTCACAAAAGCGAACATTCCGATGACGCGCAATTTATACTGGCTGCAAAAGCTCATTGTTGAACGCTTTTTTTCGTTTCTTTTTCGCTTTATTCTATATTCATCTTTATTCTTAGCCGTTTCCAAGCCATCAAATATGCACACTAGGCTAGAGCGGTTTCTACTTTTCGAAGGAACACGATTTTTGATATTGATTGTGGTATTTTTCGATCTGGATATTTTTGGAAAGTACTCCCCTGATGTTTTTAAAAACATTTTCAATCTGGGTAAGCCCTAGGACCTCAACTATAAAAGAACCTTTAAAAAGCTTAGTCCTTTTTTCGTCTTCGGGCAAAATCAGTAAGTCCGTTTAGAAAAAAAAACTTTGTACTTTAAGGAAAAAAATTAAAAGACCAAAACTAGTTTTATTGAAATAAGAAGGGGCCATTTTTAATAAAATAAAAAACTATTACGGAAAAGGACAAGTATATTGAAATATAACTAACAATCTTTTTCTTTTTATTTAATTTCATATACAAAAAAAATGGTAAAAGTTAAAGTTTATGTTCTTTAATTT
>JAAAKO020027063.1:0-13918 GCA_010015015.2 Bolitophila cinerea
TATTGGCCACATGTTGGTTCTTTATTTCTAAATAGCCACCTCATAAACATTTGTATTCAAATGGACAAGTAAATGGCCACTGTTTCCACTTAAATGGCTATCAAATGGCCACAAAATGCCCATTTGGCCACTATGTGGAAATCCGGCATAAGAATTGCTTTAGCGGTTCCGGATTTAAAATCAATTTGTGTCGAGTTTAAAAATATCTCAAATATTAGGGTTTAATTAGTGCACTACAAAGAAAAAACTGTCTCGGATACATTTTGGTCAAATGAAACCGGATTTATTTGGTGTTCTTTTTGGATGGGGCTAAGTTAATAAATCTGCTGAGCCCACCCAAAATACTTCCGGTCATAAGATTGACTTTAAAAAAAAATCTCAATAATTTGTGTACGTTAATTGCTATACATTGAGCCTTCTGCTGCTCCAAAAAGAGTAGTCAACAAGGTGGAAACTAAAGAAAGCAAAAAAAGAAAATAAAATGCTTAGGCTGAAGAAACGAGAAATAGATAAATGGTGTAGATGGAATCACTGAAGTCCAACCACAACATTTGTCAATTGCCGTAAACACAGAAGAAGACGATAAATTTGAAACGATATCAAAAGTGCAAGCGACGATCCAAGCTTTTATCATCTCAGAGATCAGAGATCAGCATCAGCGTCATAGATCTGGCTTGTCGATCATGCTAGGCGTTTAAAAGGTCAAAAGTTTGTTGAATGAGACAAAAAAAACTCTAGAGATCGATAAAAGTAAGGTCAAAAAGGAAAAGCAAAGCTTACAGAGTGAGCTTTAGATGGAGGATAATTGATCCTAAACACAACCCATAAATCGACTCTATTTTGACGACCGACATGATGAAACATCAGTTCTTGCAGACTGAAGACCATTATTCACTATTCAAAGAGCTTTTCTTTGAATATTAATGGTGCTTTTTGTTGGATCATCTCTAAAAGTTGAGGTAAAAGTAACACTTATTCCGGCGAATATCTAACTTTTTGATCCCGTCCAAAAATTAATTTTCCGGAAGGTCTGCAAAATACTCCTCCGCTGTGTCATTTTTTAATTTTTTTATTGATGAGTCATCTTCTGAGTTTTGGGAACAAATAATAGAACAAGGGAGCCAAATCGTGCGAATAAGGTGAATAGAGAATCAATTGGAGCCTTAAATAGTTGATTTTAGCTATGGTTGTCGCGTTCGTGTTTGTGGGGACTCAGAGCATATCCTTGTGGCATCTGCTAGCTTGCGCAACTTCACTTTTCGGTTGGCCAACACCATTTCAATTTTTTTTACATTTTCCTGTGTAACCGCAACGGCAGGCCTGCCGCTGTGGACTTCATCGGCAGTAGAGTTTCGGTGAAACTCTCTAAACCAATATTTCACGGTGTAATCTAAAGGAGAACATCAACAAAAATCGTCTGTCAAAACAAATGGCTGTATCGAGCTGAAATTTGACATCTCTGTCTAAATATGAATGGACTATAAGGCACCATAATCATTTTTGCGATTGCAGCGCATTGTGCGGTCAAGGAGGTTACTTTTCACCACACCTATAACATGTCTCAAACAGTATTTACGAATTTGTTTCAAACTGTGTGTAACTGGGTCTGATGGAACAGTGGTAAAGTAATTGGAGGAGTAATTCGAGGACTGAAACTAAAAAAAATGGTTAACCACTTCAATGGGTTATTTGCTATCTGTGCGCTTTAATGAAATACCATTCGGACACCTTTTCCCTTCCCTTGGTGCTGTCGCTAGTTGATGAAAAAAACCAATATACATAGGTCTCCCAGTTGATGAATTTTTGACCAGCAAGGACCAGCAATATCTATTTTATCGTGTCATCCAGATACATTCCAAAGTATAGTATTTATATAAATAATGTATTCAGTCATCTCCCGCAGCGCTTACTTTGAATTATCGGCAAATATTCTCATGAGAATGATGACGGTAACTGATAAGAATATCATTACCAATTTGATGATCTTTTTCCCAATCCGGCTCAGGCAGTTGAGAGGACGGTAAATCTGGTAACAGAAGCTTCACACTGAAGTTGCTGAGTTGTTGCCTCGATTTAACCGAATGGCAAATCACTTGGAAACTTAGTACACCCTATTATATATTATTAATAATATTTAATATATTTCGTATATTTCGTAATATAAAATGTATTTCAAAGATTAGCGAATATATTTTATATATTTTCAATAGCTAAAAAAATATTTTTGATATCTGCAAATAATAATAAATATTTTTAAATTTATTGTATTTTTTTTTCAATATTGATAAATAATATTTTATATTTTTAGTATTTGCAATTAATAATATCGTATTTTGTTTTTGTTGTTTTACATTTTTGTATTATTCAGCATATTCCTATAAAAATTTGGAGTATTCGCAAAAATTTGACAAATATTTTCAGTATTTGCAAATATTATCAGTATTCGCAAATATTATCAGTATTCGCAATTATTTTTAGTATTCCCAAATATTATCAGTATTCGCAAATATTTTCAGTATTCCCAAATATTATCAGTATTCTCAAATATTTTCAGCATTTGCAAATATTTTCAGTATTCGCACTCAGTATTCGCAAATATGCTGTTTATTCGCAAATACTTACGAATATAAGTGAAACTATAAAGCTTGTTAATTGGATACGAGAAAAGAGAGGAAAAAAAACAATATATTACGAAAAAATGTTATATTTCAACCTTCAATAAAAAAAATGCAAACACACTTTAAATCAGAAAAAAATGTGCATATCTGTTATGCGCATTGTAAGTATCGTTGAAAGTATATTATTTTGATATTCGCTAATATATTTTAATATTATTAATAATTTCCATAATATATTTAAGAATTAATATTATTACATAATTATATTAATCCTACAAGAATCATTTTGATCAAAACATAATAAAATTCCATCTAACCGTGTATGAGATTATTTTGAATTATTATTTAGTGATTTTAATCACGGATTATTTTTTCAGTGTATTAACATTCTAAAAAGGCAGTCTTTCGATACACCCTAATGTACGTACTTTCGAATGCGGCCGGTGCGCGTCGCAATGAATTATTCACATTCGCGCGTCTTCTCTCTGGGCAAGTGTACTGAGTATAATATTTATAGAGTATGTACAGTATATACATATATGTATATATAAATGTGCATGCGCAAAATGCAGGGATCACAGGCGATGAGTACTCTGTTTCACATTTATTATTAACGATCTAATTATTATCACTTTACTATATTGCACACAAGGAAAACCGACCACCGGAAAAATGCTAGAGAAAATTCGCGCGTTACGCGGATTCGTTTAGCTACCACAATTGCGCGTGCGCGCGTACGCCGCATGCAGAGCCCTGCGTCCGCCTCAGGCTATTTAATGCGTGCTTCAGCGCAAGTGCCCATACAAACTGTATATACATTTATATATATGTGTATATATATATATTTATATAAAATAATACGTCTTCGCGCGCTCTCTGCGTCGTCGTCATCGTTATTACCTCGCGGTTATCGGCTACCGTTTTTGCCCAGGTAAAAAGCAAACGCCAAAGCGTGAGTGTGTGTGTGCAGTTAATAAAAAAAATGTAAACGCACGCGCGCAATTGATTAATGCTCTGAGATTGCACACATACACACACACACAGACACAAACGTATACACACAGACTCATATTAAGTATATATGTTAGGAAATGTGTATATGAAAATATATATAAATTGTTTATATGTGTGTATCTTATGATTGGTTAACGCCTTCTCCTCCTCGACAGCATAGCCAGTGCAGCGAGAACGTTTGCGAGTACGAGTGCACCGGGAATTGCATGCGAGATTTGTGCATCGACGCAAGGTGCGCGCGCGTGCGCCGCGCCGGTGCGCTGCATGCGTGTTTATTGAGCCACCTCTTGGGCGCGCAAGCACAACACTGAATATTTATCGGTAACAATAAATATTCAATATGTATGTATTTGTATATATATATATACATTATGTACATATTTATTATTGGCTGAATGAATGCCAGGATTTTGCGTCCATATAATATTTTAATGTATTTCATGATTTATATATCGATAGATTTTATAGATTTTAGATCATTGAAATAAAAATATTATATTAAGTTAATTTGAAATGGAATTTTGAACATAAATTTTAAGATTCAAAAACAAGTTCATAAAGATTTTTTTAAAGAGGGTAAAAACTGTCAAAAAACTTAAAATGATAATATAACAATTCATAAATATACTACTAGAGGCGTCTTGGAAAACCTCAATTGTACTGAATTTGAACGATCTGTCCCGCTGTCCCCAAGAAGGTTTCGGAGTCAAAGAATTATTCCAATTTCCACTTTCTCTTAAATAAACAAAATTAAAAGCAATGAAAAGTTCTTTATTTAATCACTAATCAGAGCATTTTTTACGCCTAATCTGTCAGCGGTGAGGCTCCTCATTTATATTTTTTGTAAGGATTAAAATAAAAGTGCTTTTTAGACAAATTATGTGCCCAAAAAACAATAAAAATGTGCTTATTTGAAGTTTTCTTTTAACCATGAATAAATTAATGTTACCAAGAAATGTATTACCAGCGTAATTAACTTATTAACAGTTTTGGTGCGCGTATTTCCAGTATCGCCGCTTCCGACCGCTCCCTGGTGACCAAACCGACCAATTGTAAACCAACCGCTTTTGATTAAATCACTCTAATGTCTATCCTCCTTGATCTCCTTGATCACACTAATATTTAGCAAAATACAGAATTTTAAGCTTCAGCTGTATAATGATAATTTCCCTTAGCCTCATACAGTTTGAATGTTTCTTGGAATTTATTTATATTTGAAAGATAACATTATTTTTAAATAATAATATTTGTATACGAACGAATTATCTCTTAAACATTCGCATATATTACAGACGGGATTCGGACTGGATACCGTCTCAGCACCTAAAGATTTAACCGTAACCATGTGTTTGTTCAAGGTATCCAATTTAGCTTACTCCATATAATTCAATATTGTCCAACAAATAATCAAAATAAATAAATATATAAAAACGCACCTACACTATTTTGTTTTAGGAGCACATTCATTAAAGGATTAAACTTTGTATATAAAATACAATGATTTTTCTTACTTTAATTTTAGGGCTACATATATAATTAAGAATTAAATCTACGAGAATGCTACTACAATAATTTACAATTAAACTTCCCTACCCTCCTACGGCCATATTTATTCCTATAACTAAATACTATACCCATTTTTTTGGAATCACATAATAATAACCCTTTAAATAATATAGCAATTAGTGCATAGTGTCACTGATTTTCATGTTTTTTTTTGTTGGGTGGCTGGTGAAGAGACTGAGAACCATAATAATAATTTATATGTAAATAATGAAAATAAATCTTAGTACAATTTTTGGGCATATTTTGCTAAAACGTTTAAATATTAAAAAAAAAATAATGTACTTATTTGATATTGTTATAAATAGTGCAACCAAAAATATGCCCTAAAGCTATGATTTAAAATGTATATTCTAATATTTATGATTTTGACTAGGTCAACCAAATATGATTTTAGGCGCCTAAAATAAGCCAAAAACCTCGTTTTAAGCCCTAAGAATAAGCTGTAAAAATACATTATAAACACAAAATGTATACAAAAAAATCTTTCTACATCGATGTATGTAATTGGAGAGTATTTGAATTTTACCTCAGAGTTTGAATATTTGTTAACAACAAAATCTTTTCCAGACAATAAATTTCCAATTTTCTTTAATATTTCAAGTCCGCTGTTCTTTTGACATATTTATTTTTTGTTCTGCAGATTTAGCTTTTTTCTGCTTGATAATATGATAATAAATAATAAGAAGCTATAGCTTCTTTTTGGATGCCCTAATTATTATAGAAGTACCTATATACACTATACAGTGAATTATTAATACTCCGTCTTTATAGCAGGAAATTTTGAAAGTTCGTTTTTTCAGTACATGCCTTTTTTTGGTTAGTTTATCTGTCACACATGTTAGTGATATATTTCAATAAAAACATTAAATATTATAAAGATATTTTTATTTTATTTTTCGGTTATTATTATAATGTTTTTATGGCATGTTTAGTATTTTAAGAACTATTTGTCTGTAATTTTTCATATGTATACGATAAACAGTAATAAATCACATTCAGTTAAAACGTTTGACGTTGGAATGTAATTTAATGTAATACAATGTCATAAATGTAATTTTCTTCAAATAACCTTCACCCACTATATGAATGAATATTTTTATTGTCTAAACCGGGAACACATTCAATTAGTCTATATCACAATAATAAGTCATGTGTTCTTATCTTTGAAATATGCTTCAATTGCGGTATCACCTAAAATTAATGGGTTTTTATCGCCAATGTTTTGTTGTTGTTTTGATAAGTAAAAATGTTAGTAATACATATCTTTTAAGAGAGTATGTGTGTTAGTTTGCGACTAGCGATTTTGTATGGTATTTTTTTGAATTTATAGGATGAATTGTTTTATTTAAATTAAAAAATTTAATGGTAGAGATAAATATTTATAAGAATAAAATGATAATGAGGATGACATTTTTAACTCATAAGCTTTATACAATGCAGTCACCCACTAGCATTAGAATATTAAAAAGAATTGTCTTGAATGGAAAACTATTTTTCGATTTTGTTTTAAACCGTTTTTGGCAGTTCTCAGAACAAAGCTTGACCAAATTATAAAAATGTACCCTAAATTGAAGAAATATGTATTTACCAAAACTGTATATAAGACAACAAGCCAAATTAAATAAAGTACTTTTTTAAAAGTTCATATCCCCTTATAATATTTTTATGTTTTGTGATGTAACAAAAAAATTAAGTATTACTTTGCTAAAATTGTACAGAATATGTAGAAAAATTATTCAAATATAAATGAAAAAAAACCTCCGGAAGTACATTGGATTTTGGATTATGGATGATAATATGTCTATATATGTTTCTCTATCTATCTCTTCTCTCACAATTCTCGTACAATGGGCATACTCAGTGGCCTAATGAGGTTTAGCACGGGCCTCTTGTACTCTGACCCGTTGTCAAGAGTCGATCGATTTTTATAAATATTCCATATATCTTATCAAAAATCTCGATCTTACCAAATCGACGAAGGTAAAGGGACTATGAAAAATCTGGTATATTTTGAAACAAAAATGCGGGACTATCGTCGAAGTAATGGATGAAATACTATACCAATCCAGGTTCTTATTTAGTCGGCAGGGACCCTTGAGGATTCCTCAAATTAAGTCATGCTCATGGCGGGTCCCTCTATCTAAAAAGGGAACAACGTTATGGATCCTTAGGATAACGTCCCGAAGAGTTCAAGAGTGCCTCAACCTACTAACAGAAATATCAACCAAAAACAACGTTGAGATGGGTACCTGGTCACTCGGACATATCTGGGAATGAGGAAGCCGACAAGTTGGCTCGAGTTGGATAAGTATGGACATGTATGGGTATATACATTTATACATAATACATACTCAAAAATACATTTTTCACAAATAATATAGGCACACTATAATTTTAAAGATATTTTTAATCATTATTATTTATTGATCAAATAAACGTTTACATGAAATTATTATGTTCTAACAAAATTTTACTCTTTAAAATCCACAAAATATGTATACTTTTAAAAATTAGATTATTATTTAAATTAATTTTCATGAAAACTACTTTCGATTCAGTATTTAATAATATTTAATTAATTTTGCATTTTAAAGATCTTATGCATTTCTCAAATAATTGTGGTTCATTCGCAGAGAGTTTTAAGACAATTATTTAATATTCTTCATATATAAATACAAAGAAAAATAAACAAAAAAAAAATTTTTAAATTATAAAAAAAAAAAATTTCACTACATAATAGCCCAAAAATGTCATTTTCAGAAGTAGCTTAATACAAAAATGAGATTATCTTTAAAAAATGATTTCTATATTTTATTCTTATTCCCAATCGATATATGTTTTTATAGGCCTTAAATACCCTTCTTTGCCCGGGTTAAAATTCAATTGATTTACAGAGAGAGATTACAATTTTCTTCTACTTAGAAATATATCATTTAAATAAAATATCTAATCTCAAATGATAAAGAGCAATTAAAGAAAGGCATTTTATATTGATTTTTTTCGCTTGCTGGCGACGAAAAGCTCAAACAGCACCAAGAAAAATAGTTTAAATACAAAAAAATATTTTTTTGTATTTACTTAATAATAATTATGTAATAAATATTTGAAATAATATGATAATACTAAAAAATAGTTTTTAGTTAATATTAAAAATATTTTTGTACATTTTTTTAGTGATTTGATTGAAGTTTTTTGTATTTTAAATATAATAAGTTTAATATTGTTTTTTTTTTTTGTTTCAATAATATAAATATTTAGTAAGTAAAATCAGACTGATATTTATTTACTTTTTTATATTGTTATATATTATTATTAAAAAATGTTACCCAAATTTTTGTAATTATATTAATTCCATCTACAAGTATTTTTTCACTGAAATTTTGTTCGATTATTAGTGATGTAAATATCTCAAAGATCTTCTTTTAAATTTAATTGTTTCTTCTGCAAAAATAAATTCAATTTAAATTGAATTTATTTAAGGATTCAAATCTAATTTAAAAACAAATTGTGCCCAACATATTTTTTCTGTTACAATTAATATGTTTGTAAATATAAAAAAACAACAATTTTATAAAAAAAATGTTGAAGACAAAAATATATTGATCATAATTATAAGAAAACGTATATAAAAAATAAAATTTTAAATGAAAACTAAAAAAATGTATAAATTAATTCAAAATTGGAAAAAAATAATTCAAAAGGTGTTCTTAAATAATTTTTAAAAAAATGTTCATAAAATGTAGGTGAATATATCATACCATTTTCACTATAGATCTCTAAAAGTCTCTAAAATAAGCATTTGGTCTAAAATTTTCTTTTTTATAGTAACAGCTTAAATGCTCAACGCACTGGGTAAACGTTGCGCATTCAATTTATATTTTATTTTAAGAGCACATTCATTTTATTTAAGGTGCACATTTTTTTTAAAACGATTTATTTTTTGCCGTGTCCATTTTTGGAATAAACTGAACTCACAAAAGTATTCAAACATAGTTTGTACAGCTAAAGCGGCTTTATTATTTGCCCACGGACAAGCTGATGTTGATCGCGGATCCAGCCATTTCAATAACATTTTATATAAGTGAAGTTAGAACAAGAAGACTTACAATAGAATTTAATACAATACAATGAAAAATGTGATCAATGTAAAGTGAACAAATAAAGATTGTGGGTTATTTGAAAGTGTTTGTTATTGCTATAATCATTTCTTTTATTAGCCCTAGAAAATATAAACAAAAAAAAGGCTTTCAATTTAGTAAACTATATAATTAAATTTTGGAGTTCTTAAAGTTTTTTTTTGGTATCAATTTTAATAATTTCGAACTGAATTGTTTTATTGGAACCCACATATTTTTTTCGTCACTCACATAATATTTTTTTTAAAACATTCAAGAAGCCTGTCTAATGTTTTTGAAGTCTCTGTTATAATCTGTAGAGATTTTTAAATTATTTTAATGATGTCTTTAAAAGCCTCAAGTATGGCCTGACGTACTCAAAATACAAGAAGCATTAGGCAGACTAAAGAAAAACTGACTGCAGTATTGAAAAGAAAAGCATCATTTTTTTATGAATCCGTTACCACAAAAAATCAATAATACTAATTTAATATAATTATCTCTACTTATAATATATATATTTTTTTCATAAGAATGAGATTTACAATTAAGTTGAAGTTACCTTTTTTGGAATATAATTCCAAAATACTAGATTTGTACTAAGGCAAAAGCTCAACGATGTCGATAAATGCAATAAAAAGATATTAAAAATAGGGCAAATAACACATATATAATAATATAGATATAGACCTTTAGAAGCATACATTATTAATTGAAACAATAAGTATCTAAAATGCTATAAGATCTGCATTTTGGTCTCTATTTCATAAAAAATGGTCTCTGAATTCTCTAGATATTTTTAAAATATCGCTGCGTTGCCTGATAGTATTTAAAGCTTTTTAAAAGGCACACTTTTACTCAATAAATGCCTC
The DNA here is from genome assembly GCA_010015015.2 of Bolitophila cinerea. Lineage (NCBI taxonomy): Eukaryota > Metazoa > Arthropoda > Insecta > Diptera > Mycetophilidae > Bolitophila > Bolitophila cinerea. The sequence goes on from JAAAKO020027063.1 coordinate 10,186, forward strand.
TACAAACGCACTGTGCCTAACGAACTTTTATATTATTAAGTTGCAAAAGTATTTTATTTACAAGAGAATAAAAATAAAGTAGTGGATTGCTTGTTTTTTGCTAAGCAAATAAAAAAATACTAGCAAAAAACATGCAAAAGACTCTCAAAAACGAAGCATTTTAATGAGATAACGCTTTTTATAACATAACATATATGAATTTATAAACCAAAATTTGTTTTTTTTTGTAACATTTTTGAATTAATTATGTACTAATTTCCAATTATTCTTTACAAATTTCTGAATTGAATTTGAATGTTTTTTTTAATTATTTTGACATTGTTTTTTTTTTTTTTTTTAATTAAAAATTGAATTATATTTTTAAGAATATATGTTGGAAACAAAATTGTTTTTTATTGTGACATTATAATTATTTTTTGCACAAGTGTGTGTTTTTGTTTATGTTACATTTTTTTCAACGGAAAATGTTTGTCATTATTATATTTAAGTTCCTGTTGAATAGTAGATAATCTCATTTCATTTGAACTATGATTAAAAGCATCAGTAATCAAATTATTTTGTTAGTTAGTAGTGGTGAAAAATACTCTAAATTTTTTTCTTTAAAAAATGTCTACAAATCCAAAACTAAAATTATATATGTAAAAATTGTAAAAGGCATGATACAAGCTGCTGCTTTTTTATTGCCCAAAAAATATAATATATAAATCTATTTCTGCCATTTTTTACATACTATTTGATTTTTTGCATCAATCATTATGTATTTATAGTTTTACCAGAATTAGCATGAAAGATGCATGAATATTGGATGCGATCTATTATTTTTCACTGCCGTATAATTAAGGGTTAATCTTAATCACAATATGAATATGTATAAGCTCTTTTTTAAAGTTTTGAGAGTTTTAATTGCCCCTAAGCCGTGATCTGATTTAATATATTCAGTTTTGAAATGCCCATATATTCATTAAACTGCTGGGTTGGTATTACTTATGAGCCAAACGAAGCTTATAATAGGCATCATACGTAATGGAAAGCTCTGCAAGCTTTATTGTTTTAATTTAATAATCAAATTATTCCAGCTATACTAAGACGGTATTGTTATTGTTTTCAATTTTTTTGGAGACCAGTTTTGTTATGCTATACTATATTAGACTGAAGTAATGTGTTTTTGTATGTACACACCTTTTTACAACAATCACTAAGTAACATGTAACGCTGATCAAACAGCAGCATTGAACACAATTAACACGTTCCATGTAAATGTAAAGCAGGTTCAACACTGTGCCAACACCGGATATACTATTATCGTACTACATACACACACACACAGACACATAAGGTATGTTATCTATATTTACATAAACATTATCTATTAAACAATATCAGTGCCAAGCGATAGCGCACATACCACACAAAGCTTATATCTCAAGCGTTGTCCACCACGATGTTTTCCGCATAGATCATCGCATAGAGTTATGAAGTTCGCCGCAGTTGTGCTTGTAAAACATAGACCCAAAAAAACATAAATACTAAACTGTTTGTCCGCACATAAGAACGAATTCGCGTGAATTTTTCGAGATGTGCTAATTGTGGCTACTTGTTATGTGCTTATATAGTATTTTTAAACGCAGATTTCGGATGTATAAAAAAATTAAAGTCTTTTTTTTTTTAAATGATGATGATCAGAAAAATTGGTATTATTTGCATGTTAGATGTATTTTTTAAAAATAAGTTTAATCAACAAAACAAACCAAAGTCACGCCTGTACAAATAATAAAAAATGCATTCCATTTTTTATTTTTTTTATTGGAAAAAATATTTTAAAAAATACTGCTCTAAATTGACATTTTCTTATGTATAAACGATGCAAAATGAAGAAGATTGTATACCTAATAAATAGAGCCAGGATAAAAATGCAAATACATGTTTTTCTATGTACATTTAAAACAAAGCTTTTAAATAATTTCCAATAATTTTTTTGCCTATTTTGCATATTTTAAGTTTAGAGCATTATTGCAAATTTTAGCGTATATATTTTCAAGATTTTTGCCTAGTTTAACTATATTTTTTTAAATTTCTATTTTTTATAATAATAATATAAATTTTGATTGTATTTACATTTTGGGTGACAATATTTTTTTAAATGATATATCAATAATTAACGGATACAAATATTTATTCATTGTAACAACAAATTAAATATGGTGCAATATTTACCCATAAAATATTGTATAATATTTGAAATATATTGAACAACTTTTTTTTTTTGTACAATATATATTTTTTGTTCATATTTACTAAAAAATCTATGTTTTTATTTAAATATTATCTATTTTTTAGTGTTTATTTTTTAGTGCATATTTTTGAATTTTTAGTGCATATTTATGCATTATTTAGACATCGAAATTCCAAGCTCTACTAACAAATAATTGAATTCTGTTGCTACCAATCTTACCGCTAATAATTTCAATGTAGATAATCTAGGTTTGGTTCACAAGATAAAGAGGAAGCTACAGCACAGGAAGGTTAGATTTAACTGAGCCAAATGAAATATGGACAGATCAATTAGGCGACATTTTGGATATCGGTACGAAATAGGGATTTACAAAATTCAGCTACTACCAAATATATATATTTTTAATTATGTTTATACAAAATTGTGTTTTTTAAAATTCAAAATCACACAATTATTAATTTCAAAATTCGCCATTATTATATTTTGGATGTGACCGTCCAAACTGGATGAGGGAAGTAGTGGAAGCGGCCATGACATAGCTGGGTTGTAGTGAAGAAGAAGAAGAATAAGGAGAAGATTATAAAATTAGTGATTTTCAATAAAACAAAAAAAATGTATTATCACTCAACCTTTTTACTATGAGACCTCTGCATGAATGGGTCGATGAGTCGTTGAGGAAAATGGTATTTAACTTACCCTCAGTGCACAAATATTTTTAAAATATATCATAATTTTTTTTGTGGTATGTTTTAGTATTTTTGTTGTATTTTAAAATTAAAAAAAAAATGAAAAACAATTAAGTAAATTAAAGTACCTCAGAAGATTAGAAATTTTTTTTATTTTAAATTCTTGTTGATATTTTAATTTTTAATATATATTTTTTTTTATTTAAAAACAACACATTTTAGTGAAATAAATAGGAATTATATAAAACTTTATATTAAAATTAATTCTCAAATGAACTTGTTCACCGGATCTGGTACAAAATTTTGTATATTTTATTATTTGTTATATTAAATATGTATTCATTTTAGATCTCACAAATTGTGATAATTTTCTGATTAAAATGATATGGGTAAATTATTGATTTTATAAATATTTTACTCATATTTTGTATTCACCAGAAAACTGCTTTAAATATTGTATATTTCCGCATTTCTGATCCTTCGAAAATAATCTTATACCGATAAAATTATATTTCAAAATAAATTTACATATTTTTTTCCTTTTTTTTAATTTTTATTTTATAATTTATATATATATATATATATATACATATATATATATAAATATACGTTTGTAAAATATATATAAAACAAAAACAAAACATGCTTTCCTATTTTTTTGCAAATTACCTCTTTAAAGCAATGATTCTCCCATTTACAATTAAAATTGTACTTGTCCATGCGTCTCTTCATTTGAACTAAAATAATTAAAATTAATATGTATACAAAAACAAATAAATGGTTTTAAATACCAGAGTTTTATAATATATTATTT
>JAAAKO020027074.1:0-13916 GCA_010015015.2 Bolitophila cinerea
GCATAAGAGCAGGCAGATTAGTCGGTATGACGTTGCTAGATCAGGGTCCTTGCCCGGCTTTAGGATGACATGAACCTTGCAGTTAACCCATTCTTAGGGGAACTTTCCCACCTCAAAGCACTCGTTGAACAAATCAAGCTGTATAGCAATGTATAACTTAGCGACTGTTGGCATGTTTCTGATCAGTTCGAAGGATATACGGACCAATCCCGGTGATGTATTATTACACCTTAGGAGTGCGAGCTCCAGTTCTGGCAGTATAAAGTTGCAGCAGATTATGTCCTCGTCTTGAGCTCTAGGTTAGTTGGCTGAGTTTTAAAGCCACGTTTTTATTGGCGCACATGATGCAGTACTTGGTGCAAGCTTCATGCAAAACTCAGGGAGCCATTTTTCAGAAAGGCCTGGACTACTTCGTTTGTCCAGATCGCGATACTTGCGTCCCATGTCACACAAAACTGTCATTGGGGTGTCCTTATCTAGTGAAGAGCCGAAATTTTTCCAGCTTTCTATCTTTCTTTGAATGACCAGTTTTTTGAATGGTGCTTGTACTTTTAAATTTAAATAATTTTAGAATGCTTCGCGGTTTCCATGTCTTCTGAAACATCTGAATGCCTCGGTTTTTGCCTTGTGCTTTGCTGTGCACTCTGAATGCCACCAGTCTTTAGATGTATTGTGGAATGTCTTTAGGGTAGTCATCCTAGGGTTCTCCTAGATTGAGATGATCTGGCAGACTGCAGAAATGAGTCCGTGAATTTCGTATGCCTTTCTAAGACATCATTGTTTACGCTCATTTCCGATATTGCACTTGATAGCTTTCATCGGATTTTTTTCTCTGATGATGAATTTGGTAAGATTCACTGAATTGGCGCGATCTTCGTTAACGATAGAGCGGTTCCAGTATTTCAACAGGATGGGCAAGTGATCGCTGCCGGAGGTATGGTCCCGGACAGACCAGTTGAAATTTAACGCTAAGCTAGACTAGCACAGTGAAAGGCACTTCCTTGGATGGGTGGGCATGCTATTCTTGTGTCGCATCCGGTGTTAAGTGTTGAAATATGGTGGTCCTCTAGTTCTTCTAAAATAACTGTAGCCCTACTGTCATCAACAAGTCCACCCCACTGGATACCATGTGCGTCGATGTTTTGCGGGCAATTGAAGTTGTCGTTGTTAAATAGTCTGATTTGTGGTGATTTTTCGACTGGTTGAAATGACGCATTAGAAAACCACAATTGCCCGATTCCTTTACCTGATAATATTTTTTAAAAATTGTAGTGTAGTTTTCCCTAAGATAGATTTTATGGATGCCTATCTGCAAGTCGAAATGGAAGATAATTGCAAGCATTTTTTGACAATCTACACCCATAAAGGGTTGTACGCCTAGTTTTTAGAGTAAAGTCTGCACCTGCAAAATTTCAACCAATTATGGATATTTAGCTAGCTGGTTTGGAGGGAGCTGTTGCCTATATTGACGACATCGTCATCGTAGGTAAATTTCAGGAAGAACATCAAAAGAATTTATTTGCAGTTTTAGATCGCATTCAACAATTTGGATTTTGCGTTCGGGCAGAAATATGCTCATTTTTCTTGCCCACCATTCATTACCTTGGATTTATTAGATATGCTAACGGTCGTTCACCAGATCTGCACCGTCTGACGATCCAACACTTCGACCACTTCGATCATTTTTTGGGGATGTGAGTGCTCATTAAGCTGCTATGTATTAATGGAACAACAGTTAATTGGATACACCCTCCCGCGCATTCTCTTCCCTTTCCCCCCAACCCTAACCACAACTTAAATGCGTATATAGTAATAAAAACTACAAACAACCACTAATTTGCTTGTCACACACATCTCATTGTCAAAAAAGTACTACGCGTTTCCTAAAAGCCTGCTCCAAGTCAAAATCCTACGCACGCAATTCTCGAATCGCGCACCCGCTGCGTTTTATTATACGCACTGTTGCCACCGTTGCCGTCGTTGCCGTTGTCGTCGTTCGTCTTTGTCGTGCTGTTTATGTGTGTGTGTTTTCGTCGATTCGTTTCGCCTTCGAATTTGGCTTTACGTGTGCTCAGTGGGTGTGGGATGTGGGATGTGAGTGCGTGTGCGTGTATATAAACAATATAATTTATGTCCCGTTTAGGCGAATGCGACACCGCCCATTTGTACGCGCGCCACCAAATTTACGATCGGCAATTTGCGTAAATACGCACAAACAAAAGCACTCAAACACACACACACACACATATACATATATTGAACTTCTTCTTCTACTTCTTCTGCTTTTTCTTCTTGTTCTTCTCGGAAACAACCCTTATTGCTGAGCTGCGATTATACGCGACGATAAGGAAATTAAAAATACGGTGCTGCCGCGACAGAAAGCGCGTTGACGCATCGCGTCGTCGCCTTAAATGCGTGTTCGTGTATTTGTGTGTTTGGGTGGGTGGTGGTGAGTGGGGGTGCCTGATAAACGTCGTCGCTGAACTAAAAGCTCACTCAGTCGTTCAGAATTGTGTTGAACTTTTGTTGCGGGCGCGAAAAATCTTTTATGTGTGTTTTTTTGTGCGCGGAGCTCGAGTCAGCGTAGAAAGAAGGCGCCGCACTGCAGCCTAGACGAAAATGTCATGTTAACCGATAGTATATGTCACCGTGTACGCCACTGCCGCGCCGCCACTGCTTTACATGAGATATATAGAGAGCGTGCGGTAATGGGCGCGCATAAAGCACCACAGGGGGCACGAGGATGGGTGCTATTATACACGCGAAGGGTTTTGCGAAAAACTTCCCAACATCAATAACAACATATACTTTATATATAGTACAAATATATACATGTATAGTATAAGATTAAGGTTAAGATGCCGTGTCGCGTCGCTTTGCTCACTAAGTCTTGATTGCGGCCGCATTTACCAAGTAAACGATAAGAAATGCTTAATTTGCGTGGCATGCGGACAGCGTGTTTACCGTTGTATATATATATATTACTTTACTATAGTACTATAATAAATAGCGTTTCCATTTAATTAAATCCTTCGCCGCTCAGATTCAGCATAATCCGTGTATACGTTTCTTATGTGTGTGCGTGTGTCTTGTGTACATGGCTATTAATTATCTTTTAATGAAATTCGCTAAAGTAGCTGGCATGCGTGCGGTTTTGCGCCATAGACTCGCTAGACAAAGAGTCAATAAATACAAACACATAGTCTGAGAGTTCAGACGATAAGATAAATGTTTGTATACAAACAAAACTTTTGCACACAAGTTCGTGTTTAAACACACACACACACACACACACACACACATAGAATGCTAAACGCATACGCAGTCTTCGTTTTCGTCTTTCCATTTCTCGGTAAAAACAGTACTGCAAAACTTAGTGTACTAGAATATAGAAATCCCAAGCTACCGCACGCGCAAATGCAGATTTACCGCAATTAGTTTGTGGGAAATCAGTGAAGCTCAAAGTCAAAGATTACCACCGAGTCATTAAGACTAATTATCGGTAGACTTCCTTTTTTGTTGTTTCGCAAACGCATTTTAGACAGATTTATTAAAATGAGGTCTTAACTGTTGTTAAGATTATTATATTTTGCAATCCGGGTCCACACGCAGTAGCGTAGGACCAAACGTACTTTTACGGACTTTTGCTCGGTCATTTGCTGTTCATGGGAAGAATTATGTCTGTACCCGGGCGACCGTGAAAGAACGCACTTGGCGGAACGTATTTGTCGAAACGTACTTGTCAGAACGTACTTGTCGGAACGTACTTGTCGGAACGTAATTGTCGGAACGTACTTGTCGGAACGTACATTTTGGAACGTACATTTTGGAACGTACTTGTCGGAACGCACTTGTTGGAACGTACTTGTCGGAACGTACTTGTCTGAACGTAATTGTCGGAACGTACTTGTCTGAACGTACTTGTCGGAACGAACTTGTCGAAACGTTTTTGTCGGAACGTACTTGTCGGAACGTACTTGTCGGAACATCCTTTTTGGAACGTACATGTCCGAACGTACTTGTCGGAACTTACTTTTCGGAACGTTCTCATTTATTTAATTATACGCGGTCGCATAAAACCAAACGTACTTTTGAGAACTTTTGCTCGGTCATTTGCTGTTCATGGGAAGAATTATGTCTGTACCCGGCGACCGTGAAAGAACGTACTTGTCGGAACGTAATTATAAGCACGTACTCGTCGGAACGCGCTTGTCGGAATGTACTCCTCGGAACGTACTTGTCGGAATATACTTTTCGAAACGTACTTGTCGGAACGTACTTGTCGAAACGTATTTGTCGGAACGTACTTGTCGGAACGTACTTGCCGGTACGTCCTTGTCGGGACGTACTTGTCGAAACGTACTTGTCGGAACGAACTTTACTGAACGTACTAGCCGGAACGTACTTTTCGGAACGTACTTGTCGGAACGCACTTGTTGGAACGTACTTGTCGGAACGTACATTTTGGAACGTCCTTGTCGAAACGTTTCTTTCGGAACGTACTTGTCGGAACGTACTTATCTGAACGTACTTGTCGAAACGTTTTTGTCGGAACGTACTTGACGGAACGTACTTGTCGGAACTTACTTTTCGGAACGTTCTCATTTATTTATTTATACGCGGTCACATAGGACCAAACGTACTTTTGAGAACTTTTGCTTGGTCATTTGCTGTTCATGGGAAGAATTATGTCTGTACCCGGGCGACCGTGAAAGAAAGTACTTGTCAGAACATACTTGTCGGAACGTACTTGTCGGAACGAACATGTCGTAACGTACTTGTTGCTACTCTTTTGTTGTACTTTTGCTCGGTCGTTTGTACGTACTTGTGGGAACGTACTTGTGGGAACGTACTTGTGGGAACGTACTTGTCGAAACGTACTTGTCGGAACGTACTTGTCAGAACGTGCTTATTTATTTATTTGTTTATACGCGGTTGCATAGGAACAACGTACTTTTACGGACTTTTGTTTGGTCATTTGCTGTTTATAGGAAGAATTATGTCTGTACCCGGGCGAATGTTAAATAACGTACTTATCGGAACTTATTTGTCGGAACGTCCTCGTCTGAAAGTACTAGTCGAAACGTACTTGACACCGTACAATTATTCAATGACTCTGCCCTAATTGAATTAAATAAAATGTTTGACATTTTGGAAATCGATGATAAAATCAAGCTCTTAAAGAAGGTAGTTATTTCCCTCTTCAACAAATATGTTCCCCTAAGAAAGTTTAGGCCGACGGTAAATGAGTGTCCTTGGTTTAGTGGAAAAGTGCATTTTGCTATAATAAACAGAGACTTGGCGCATAGAATGTGGAGGCGCTCCAGACTTAAACAAGATTGGGATTGCTTCATTCGACCTAGAAGTATTGCAAGGAATTTAGAAAATGATGAGAAAGCAACCTACTATAAACATGAACTTTGGCGAAACATTAGTCACATAGGTATCAATAATAAAATTTCAAGCCTCATTTTGACGTTGAAACTATTAATAAACATTTCGCTAGCATTCAGAATCCAATACATTTTATCTACAGTGCACCAGAGGCAGATATACAGGTGAGGGCTTTTGATGAGTTCATTTTTCGTACCGTTTTTCCTGATGAAGTAATAAGAGCGATCTGTGCCGTAAAGTCGAATTCAATTGGGGTTGATGGAATGCCAATGAAGTTTATAAAAATATTACTGCCTGTTGTATGTCACATTTGCAATGTTATGCTGACCACTTCGGTGTTTTCTGCGTCATAGAAGCGTGCGTAGATTATGCCATTGCCTAAAATTACAACTACAACTACAACAACCTAAGACTTTGAATGATCTACGTACCATTAGTATATTGCCTGCAATTTCCAATTTTATGGAAGCTCTTATGAAAGGTCAAATTAATTATTTTGTTTATGTTCAACAAAATAATTAATTTGACCTATTATCTGAAAAACAGTCAGGATTCACAACCACAGCATTGTTTAAAATAACTGATTACATACGTTGCGAGTTGGACAAGAAGCACTTGGGAGTTCTCCTAAATCATGACCAGTTAGGCCTAAAACTTCGTATATATTTAAATTTTTCTACTTCTTCGTCAAATCTTATACATTCTTTTCAAAGTGATCGATCAGATCAGATGGTCTCAATCGGGGAGAAGTCCTCTTCGTATGCTAGGCTGACATATGGGTTTAGGGTTAAATTCCGGGGCCTTTTTTCTCTTTTTATAAATGATTTTCCAAGTATGAGTAGGTCGGGTGACTGTAGTATGTTCGCTGATAATGCCTAATTAAGGTTCAGTGGCCCAATTAATAGTGGTCCTGATATTTGTCAACCTTGTCAATTTTGAGCTTGATAGAATAAAAAAAATGGTTAAACGATAACGGATTAAGATTGAATGATTCTAAGACACAAGATATCCTAATCTCAAAAACTCACATAAACTGTTTACAATGGACGTCTATTTAAATGGGTTATGTAAAAATTCTTGGTATAACATAAAATTCACCTCTGACATGGTCTGACCAAGCAGGTTCAATGTGTGGGAAGGTTTATATGGAGGGCTAAAGTTCCTCTGCAAACTAGTTAATATAATTCCTCAAAATCTGCGTCTAAGATTAGTCAAGACCCTCTTAATACCATTCCTTTCATATGGCGATACAGTGCTGACTTCTTTAAGCTACCTGGATAGTTAGAAGTTGCTTTCAATTCATGTCAAACATTTGTTTTTAAACTTAAAAGATTTGATCATATTTAAACCTGGACACTGACCAAATGGTTCAGTGATTTTTTTGAGGAGGTGGGAATCCTTTCGGATACCTTTTGGCTCATGCCGCAATGTTATGTGGTGTCTACACTAAGGCCATCCCTTTTATTTGTAGTTTGTTACTCTTAGCTCATTCCGATTCGATCCATATCCCTCTGTAACCATAACCCTCTGTATAGGTAACTTAGGTAGCCTCCGTGTCCAGTAAAGAGCTGGGGTTAGGTGATAGGTTACCTCTGTGTGTTAGCGACTTAACCAAGGCTCTACATTTGGGATAAGTGTGTCCACCGTCCTTTGTCTGAGGAAGTCCAATGGTCCTTCCATTTTTGCAAATAAAGGGCTCTAGCACTATCGCGTGTCGACTGATCTACTGATCCGTTCCGTCAAATAGTCTTCTAGTCTCCTCTGCCATTATCTTGAAGGCACCGAGTAAGCTTTAGCAGCCTTCTCACATGTGTATTTAAGGTGGGCATGAAGTTCAGTTTACAGTAAATCATCATTGCTAGGTATTTAATAGCTTCATTGGACTAGATTATGTGACTAGCGACTTTGACTGTAGCCATTTCTTTTATTTTGCGGCTGCTGATCAGCAATACCTCCGTTTTTTTGCTCTGCTAGTTCTAGTCCGACTGAATTTAGCCATGTTATAATCAAAAAGATGGCCTCGATGGCAATCATTTTTACCTCATCTAGGAATTTAGCTGTGACCACTATGACAATGTCGTCCGCAAAGCCAATCACTGTTGCTCCATCTGGTACTCTTATGTTGAGTACGTCGTTGTACATAACATTCCAAAGGAGTAGTCTAAGTACTGAACCATGTGCAACTCCAGATGTTATCTCATGTTTGTGCAGACCCTCTTCGCATTCGTACTCTGTCCTTAAAATAGCTTTCCAGTAGTCGCAACAGGTAGCTAGGTGTGTTCATTTTGTGCAGGGCCGCCATTATGTTTTTTGTGACTACTAAACCACACTTTTTTCTCGCCTTTACATCTTTTTCCTTGTATGGCGTCCTTGCATATGCCAATTACTGTGTTGATGGCGTCCAGCGTCCAGCATAACTTGCGGAATTCACATTGAAATTTGGTCAAACCATTTTCACATTCTGACCATGTGAAAATCCTGTATTGTATTATGCGCTCCAATATTTTCCCTATTGTATCGAGGAGCCATATTGGGCGGTAGGTTCTCCCGGCACTTTTCCTGCTCTAGATAAGTGTACTAGTCTTTGTTTCTTCCACCTCTTTGGAAACGATCCTTCTTGGAGGCACGATTACATTACCAAAAAGGTTGATGTTGGTTTTTTTGCTGCTCTTATCAGTTTATTTGGAATCCCATCCGGGCCAGGTGATTTCTTTGCATTTACACTGTTGTGAATGCCTAGAATCTCCTGTGATGTTACATTTGGTATTTCCTCTATGACATTATGAACCTTGCGTTTTCTTAGCAATGGAGGGTGCAGAGGAAATATCAGAGTCGGGTAGAGTTCCTGCGGAGATCTTTGGCCCTTAAATGTTGTCATAACTAGCCTTTATGCGCTCCCCTATAGGTTAGTATCTACGTCCTTGCACAGTTGTTTAAAGCGCTCCTTTTTTGCCTTACGAATTTCATTCCGTAGTTATTTTCTCAGCTTCCTGAATTGCTAATTGTCCTGGGCTGATGTGGATCGTTGGCATCTTCTTCAAGACCGGAGACACTGCGATCTTAAAACCTAGCTCGATTCATTCCACCAATAGGCCGGCCTTCTGGTCATTGACACAGGTTCTAAAGAGAAGTTCGGTCATCTGGCTGACTTGGTCTTCCACTCCACCTGGGTGAATTTCAACGTCACGTAGGGACTCGCAAAAAAGCTCTTCGCCGAAGGTGTTCGGTATCCAGCCTTCTAATTTGATCTAGCGGAGTCTTTGGGATTAGATCGTGTATCAACGCCTGATGGTCGCTGTGCGTGAAGTGTTCGCTGACTAGCCAATTCATGTCCTTCGCTATTTGGCTGCTAACCAGCGTGATATCAATCGCAGATTTTCCGATAGGTGCTAGTGTTCCCTCTGTTTGATAGAAAATATCCAGAATGACAAACGATTCTAGCAGAGTCAGTCCCCTCGTGTTAGTGCTTCTGCTACCGCAATCCTCTGACCACGCATTAAAGTCCACAGCTATAACGATGGGATGGCGATCTTTTCCTTCTTATACTACTTTGTGTAAAAGAGCTTAACTGTAACTGTAAACTCGGTGGAGCGTATCTGCTAAACAAATGTATTCCGTTTACTTTAGCGGCAACGAAACCTTGTCGATTTACCTTTGGGAAGGATATTTCTCTCAGGTCCAAATCGCCTTATCCGTTTGTCCCTGAGTTACAAGATGGTCTTTCCATGGTCTCTATATTCTCTCTATATTGTATGTTATCTATATTCTCCACAATCTTTAGCTAGAACTATCTATTTAATAATCCCGGAACGTCACGTTATTTTACAGTGGTAATTCTAATAATTACGTGCATTTTGGACGATATGTAAAAAATAAGTAGTGTTACTTTGACAGATCCGACCAAAGGCTTAAATTAAAGGAGACACCTCCCAAGACTAATCGGAAATATTACGCAGTCTTTCCGTGGAAGCATTGAAGGAGCACTTCGAAGGCACTGTGTATTATTCTCAAGAGACCTAACGTCACGAAAAAAATAGTGACAATAAGTCACAACTTCCTTGTGCCTTGAGAATAAGTGATTTGACGCACAGGCAGACGGTGACTTATTCTCACGAAAAATCCTGACAATAAGTGTCAGTCCACCTGTGCATTTTTCTCATGATTTTTTCCGGCGTCACAGTCGGCCTGTACATTATTGTCAGAGTTTTTCGTTAGAATAAGTCTCAATTACCTGACGTTAAGTCGAATTATTAAAAAACAAAAAAAACAACAACTAAATACACGTTGACTACAATGCAAAATCGCCGTGAGACTCGGTCTCTTTAAAATAATTCACCACACTCACTTCAAAGTTTGTTTGTTAGTGTATTTTTTTTGTTCCTTTTTTCATTTTATTTTTCTGTTTTTGATTTTTGATTTTTGTTGTTGTTGTAATTGTTCTAATATTTCTCCATCTATTTCTACGTAATTACAAAAAGAATCTATTCTTATAAGTTGTTCTCCATACAATTTTTGAAGGACTCAAACTCGTGTCGTACGGGTGATGCTGGGAAGGGGTACCTTCTCAAAGAGAATGGTCCAGCACGTCGTAAAGGACTACCTTGGATTTTTTAAATAATATATTTAAGCCTAAAGTCGATGCGTTTGGAGTGATGGCGCTTTTCTGCCTACTTACCCAGTATTTATTTTGAGCAAGCAAGTCGATCAAAGCCATGTGGACGGACGTAACAGAGAGTATCTCAAGAAGTAGTACATTTAGCACAGTCAGTAGGGGATTTTGCCGTGCAAAAGACTGAGTAGTTCCGATTTTTTGAATGATGTTTAGGTCTCATTTAAAAATCAAAATGTTTGGCCTTTGAAGGGGTGAGCTAAATCCGCCATCTTGGATTAAAGATACAAAAAAATGTAACTGTAAAAAAGTCAAAAAACCTATATAATTATATTATAAAATGTGTGAAATTACAAAAAAAAAATACATACGAGTATAATCCAATTAAAAAAAACATTGCCATTTAAACTCGATTAAAACGTGTCGTCTGATATATAACATACTATGTGTAAACCCAGATTTTTAACACCAACGCACATAAATATTGCATAATGCATGACTGCTTATCCGTCACAACATCGCACGTCGAAAACGACTTTGACATTGACAGCTGTCAAATACAATATGAGCATGTAATTTTGCTGTTCGCTGTTCGCAACTCATTCCACTGCGCCCCTTCAAATGTGTTCGCGTTTCCATCGCATGCTCTCGGCGTCGCGCGGCGCCAACCCGTAATATAGGAAAAAGTTAGTATTTTTGCATATAATTCATTTCTGAAAAAACACTGAATATACCTTCTTTAAATTATCAGGGATGATACTTTATAAAGTAACAAAATTACTTCAAAACAAAAATGGGATTGGCTATACTTCTTTTTGCATGTTTTTCCTCCCAAGAACTCCTGAGAAAATACACCAATACAGCGACAGCCGGATCTGGAGCAGTGTCCTGGTTCATTGCCAGAATTTGTGAATGTCCGACAACCGAAACTAGGCCAAATCTTATTTATTTAATATCTTTTTAACCGAATGTGGTCAATCAAAGTTGTTGATGGTCATTTGTGGTCAAAAAATGGTCAATCGACTGCCGCAAAAAAAAAATGATTTAGGGGGCCAGGTTCACGGAGCTTCACATAAATTTTAAGATTAAATATATAAACGGACGGTCCAGAAATAAATCAGTAGACCGCCTAAAGCCAGCATATGTACTCCGCGATAATTTAAATAATTTCAATTAATAATTCTTAAAAAATCTAAAAAAAGGACATATTTTGATTTTATTCCGCACCGCGCTGCCGCCGGCCGTGCTGCTGAAAGACAAATCCTATAATGATTATTCTCGGAACTGGATTTATCCTGTCGAAATTCAGACGCAATCTTGATGAAATAGAGTTACACAAAAATGTGCTCGTCAATCACACGTCCGCAATCTAATCTTTCGACAGAAATCAAAACATTTTCCGCTTGTCAAGTATAATTGTCCCGAACAATGGAATTATAACATTGATTTTATACGCATATTAAGCTTTTAGTCTAGGTTCTCGATAAATATATATTATAATATATATATATATATAGAAAAATATAGCTAACGGCGGCAATGCGGGGATTCGCTGAAGCGGTCGTGATTAATGAAGCAGCAGCTGATTCGCAGCTTTGGCCAGGCGCCCAGAGAAAAACCCTTCGATTACCTGCGATTCAACAAAAATATCCATTCGCCATGAGCTTTGCGTCCGTTCGACCGGATTCGAATATCGCGAATTGCTGACGTGAACACACACACACGTAACAAAAAAAGCTTTGTACATTACTCGTACATTCGGGGCGATTAAATAAGCAATTTATTTTTATCTCTTTCGCTCATTTGTCATTCGGAACGTTGCTATATTATAGTATATATAGAATACGCTGGATCATCGAATGTTTAGGACATGAAAAAGGACATTCGAAATGAAATGTGGTTTCCGCGTATAAAGTTTGCAATTTACGGCTTGCGCTTTCAATATTAGTTCTATTAGTACGAGAAAACCACATTTTCACGGAAAACCAATTAAAATTGTGCTCCCGCTCATAAAGCGTATGTGTGTGTGTGTGTGTGTGTGTGTCACACGAATGCAAATGAGAATTTGATGGATCACTTCATTTTTGTGTTGCCCACGCTGAATAACTATAAAACACCGCAAAAAAACACTGAATACACCGAATGTATATTAGCTTTTGAAATGCAATGAAACGAAAACCAGTGACAGTGGAGTTAGAGCGAAGAGAGCTTTTTGATGAGCTGCTGATTTGCGTTCCGACACGCTGCTACCGAGACACGACGCCACTGCCACACGCCACCGATTTATGAATGTCAAACTAAGCATAAAACGAGCTTTTTATTTGCGCGCGCACCCGTGTTTACTCGTAGGCTTTATTACAGCAAGTTGAAGCGGATTCCGTGCACTCGATTAACGATGAATGCGAAGGGGAAGGGGGCGGGGAGGGAGCCTCGAACACAAGAGATTAGGCTCTGATGCTCGCGAGTGTAGAGAAGAAGATATATTATATGCGATAATAGAAAGTGCTTCAGCATATTCATACGAGTTATTTCATACATTACGAGTAGATGAAAATATAAGTATAGGAAAATATGATTTAAAGTGAGACTCGAGTTTTATTGCTGATCCTTACACATTTCTTTCAAAGATTAATAACACAATTTATCAAATGTTTTGCGTGTACCTAAATCTGCCAATCTTGACATTCTGGAGATTTGGGGTATTTTAAATGAATTTATATAAAGTCGCTCTTATCAGATATTTTATACGGTTCGCAATTCTAATTAAATTTTTCGAAATGTCTTGGCATTTCAATTTGATTACAATTCGTCGGGTCTTTTTTTATGGTTGGGGTATAATTCGGTTTGGCTCGCTGTAATGTACTAGAAAGTTTATGTTTATGCAGCCTATACTTTTCGATCAAGAAAATTCCGTCCTGTTGCCCGACGCGTCTAGCATGTAACTTCCACATAGTTTTGATTATGTTTTATGTCTACGAATTTAGAGCTCACTAAATAAAACCACAAATCGATGTGTGTATTTTGGCTGGATTTAGTTGTTCTAACGTAACGATTTTTTAAAAAATACCACCTAAACTAAAACTTTCTACTGTATTTCCGGTAAACATCACTTCCGGTTTACTGCATAAGCTTTGTACAGACTGTACGCAACATGTAAGCAATCATATATCTGTGTGCGACACGGTGGGTTGATATAAGGCCCACAGAATAATGCCTATGGGCTTTATGTCTTGTTAAAACGGACATTCGGCCCTTGAGACTTATGTCCGAAACGAAACGGACATAAAGCCCAAAAAACAGATATAAAGCCCATGGACGAAATGTCCATTGCATACGGACATAAAGCCCATGAACCTTATGTCTGTTTGAAATGGACATAAATCACATGGGCTTTAGAAAAATATTCCTTTTTTGGTTTTTAAAGTCTCGAATTTCAAAACTATTGCTGAAATCTCCAAAAAAGCCTATGGCCTTATGTCTGGTTGAAACAGGGCTTTATGTCCATTTCAACCAGCCGTAGAGTGCATGAGCTTTATGTCATCCCACCATGCGACACACCACACCGAAGTTATAGCTTTTAGAAAAAAACTTCACTTACCCCCACCTCGAACGCCGCTGTATAAAAACTTTCAAAGACAACAAAAAAAAAAAAACTAAAACCACCAAAAGCCCTTTTTCTTTTGGGACTCTTGCAAAAATACTAACAACCACCCACGACCCACCCCAAGCTAATTTTAGGAAATTTTCTGAAACACTTCGCCTCCTCTAAACGCGGCCCCCATCTACCCCGTCCTTCTTGTATGGGCAGTTCGAACACCAACCCCAGGGGAGAAGCACTGGCGGGGACAGACATGGAAATCGTCAGTAATGGCGGTGAACCAACGTTCGTCACAGCCAGGAGGCAGGAAGTGCT
>JAAAKO020027096.1:0-13915 GCA_010015015.2 Bolitophila cinerea
TGTTTTGTACCTACTATAACCCACTATAGCTATTTTTAAAAAATATTTTTAGATATTTAATTTGTATGTCTGCTTTATTTAATTAAATGAAAATTTACCAATTTTACCGATAAAAGTTAATAACGGAGGTGTTCCAAGGCCAGCTCAGTGCGGTCAGAAACTACACACAGAGCATAGTCACTTAATTATTATATTTTTTTTTAACTTTAAACCCCTCCCACTAGGGATTTTCCGATGAAAAGAAAACATTTCGTAATAAGAAAAAAATTGCCTTACATCGCTAAAAAAACATGTATCATTATTGGGTCCACCTATTAAGCAGTTGGGGCCAAAACGCAATCCGCCAAGGTATTTTGTGCTAACAACTAACTAACTAACAAGATACGAGTTTATTGATTACCAAAGAATATAATCGTATTTTAAACCATTTCAAGTTAAATTAAAGTTGTTGTGCCTAAAAAAAATTTGCCATTTTTTAGAGATCTTATCATTTGAAAGTCGATTCGCAAAAATAACTAAATTCGAAAATCTTTAATATATTTATTAACGGTTATTCACCGCTCAACAAACAACAATTCTGAGCAAAAATATTTTCAGATGAAATAAAAAGGAAACAATGCATTTCTGAATTACAACTTTTTTAATGAAATAGTAAAAACCCGTTTTTGTATCCAAATTTTTATTTTATTTAGTCTTTCGCTTTCAAATCGGAAAATTGATTAAGATGCGATACAACAAAATTTTAAATAGACTAATATTTAAGAATAAAATATATGGTTCGAATTTGATTATATATTTATGATTATTTTAAAATTGTTTTATTGTGCGGCATGCGACAAGTTAGACAGGCCTGCTCTTAAGTACAAAACGTAAACGTACAACATGATGTAATTACATAGCTTATTCTAGTGTGAAAAATTATTTTACTTTTTCTTTTGTTTGTATATTTTCAAAACTACAATACATTTCATAAATTCGTATTAGGGTTAAAAACTACAAATACATTTTTTTTAAATGTTAAAAAAATATACAAATATCTTTTTATATATTTTTTGTATGAAAGTGTTTTTTTATAATTTTTTATTTTAATGAATAAATTGAATAATTTTCTATAAAATATGTATACTATATGTAGAGACATTTCCTTTGTAGCGAGACTAATTTCAATTTTAATATATGACTACTTTTAACCAAGTTGATATTTAACATAAATACTACAATAATTTGGCCTGTCTTGCAGATTATGTTCCATACATGAATGGATTCGTGTTGAGAAGAGCAATAAATTACCTAAAATTTTTATTTATTTTTTTGTAAATTTGGTATATTTTTTTAGCAAGAGCCAGTCTCAAATCTGCCCAAAACATAGATGACATAAGCGCACTGATTTTTAAACGTTTATGTAACTAGCGCCATCACTTTATGAATATTGCGATATTGTTATTTTCAGATAATGACATGTGAGCTAAATCTCTGGCGAAACAATGAAATTGTGGCCATACCTTTATGAATTGACTAAATATCTGAAACAATCCTGAGAATAAGTTACAGGTTGACTATGACTTAAACTTAAGAAACTTAACGTCAGGAAAAATAATGACAATAATTCACAGCCTATTTAACAAAAAAATATATTTTTTAAACACCGTTTAAAAGTTTCATCTAATAATTATTACAATTCAAGTTCCACCGAGATGAACATGGCGAATAGACGGATGTGGAATAGTGCTCTATGACTAGCGCACTTATTTCTTTCAATTGACAGCGTCAGAAAAAAACCTAAAAATAATGCATTTAATACACTTGATATATTAATACACTGTTATAAAAAATCCACATTCGATAGTGCATTATTCTTCTCTCACCAAATTTCATTGAGAAGACTAAATTTTTTTACTTTTTTGACCTTGAAATTTTTTCCATACAAATCGGATGTGAGAAGAATGCACATAGTCATTTGAGAAGAATTCTCTACACTATTATTTCTACGCCACTTGAAGGAAATATGGATGTGATATAAAGAAGGTGTACAGAATAACTGAAAGCCAAGAAAACATTACTATTATTATAAATTATATAAACTATAATGTTCGAATCGTAGAGAAAATGTGGTCTTCCGGATTATCGGTGATCTGAGATTTTTTTTATAATGTTGGAAAAAGATTGTTATGAAAATTCGTTTTCCAAATAATTTTCTTTGCGTTTTTTCAAAATTATCCAAAATTAAAAAAGTGATTAAAGATAAAATAATTTATATATATATAATTTAAAATTTGCAGAAATATCTCATTTTAATTGGTCAACCGTTTTGGTATACCCTTTTTCTCAGCTTTTGATATATTGATGGGTTGATGTAATGACTTCTTCAATCTTTTCCAGATTGTTTTTCTCTGGATATTTTTTTTAGAATTTACCAATTTAGCAAAGGGTTCCATTGCTTTGTATCCGGATTTGAATTTCAAAACAAATCCATGTTTTAGCAGCTCTATTAAAGCAGTGTTAACCTGCTCCAAAACATCACCGTTTGAGTAGGATCTAAATTTTAAAAAAAATCTTGCAACATTTCAAATAATACTTTTCTTTGTATACGAACTGTCGTTTCAAGTAATCAGCAACATCAGTGTTTTTGACTCCTCGATCAAAATAGCTGAATGCCTGCATTTTTCGAACCATTTCCAAAACCCAAAATGAAAACTGTGAAAAATATTCGATCGGTATCGGCATTTTGTCAATCTGCGTGAACACTGCTAATGATCCCACCGGACTGTCATTTCTTTCGTCCGATTGGCAGATAACAATCATTTTAGAGGTTTCTTTTTGATAAGCGATAAACTATTTAAGTCATGAATAAAAACATGAAATTAAAATAAACAAATTAATTAATATTTGATTACCATTTCCGGGTTCCTATTTAGCAAAGAAATACATTTATAGATAAAATCTATATTTCTAAAAGTCAGACCGTTTGATTTGTCGAAAAATTGTCTACAATAAATGATTCAACCGATAAAAACCACGAACACACATGCAATAGGTGCTCGTATATATATATACGAATGAGTAAATGTTTAAATATATATAACATATATATATATAATTATACATATATATGAAAGCATGTAATTCGTTATCCAATAAAATCGTGCGGTGGTGGCGTTTACTCTTGCACATTATGGCATAGGGGTTAAAAGTGACGCCTCCCACTCAAATGCGTAATGTGTGTTGATGTGTGTGGTCGTACTAGGAAAACAGTCACGCGCATGTGATATTTTTATCCGTAGGCAGACTGAATTTTCATTCGAGTTATGTGTTGTCACAACGAATGACAGGGGTTGTGCATTCGTTGTCAAAGGTACCCGGGTTCCAATCGTATCCAGTGTCCTTTTAACTCGTGCAAACGTCGGACGTGTGTTCTACTCGGTTGGTGGTTGTAGTCATATATATATTTTTTAAATATACATAATTTATTTTTTAAAAGTGTTGTGAAACTTTAAGTTGTCGCAATGTGCAGTGGATCTGTGCACCATCAAACATTAAACGGATTAGTGGATCCATTTTCAACATTTCATTTTCTTCGGACCTACAACCGACTGGTTGCACCATCTGGTGCGTTGTATTTTGTTTAAAAAAAATCTTTTTATTTTGTATTGATATATTTATTAAGAAATGCCAAATGTGCAACGTAAATTTTAAAGTTGTATCTCAAAATTCAAAAATATATACAAAATATGTAGTCTGGTTTTCACAAATATATAATAATTATATATTATTTATTTTTAGTAACTTTATATTCTTTAACATTTTAATTTTTAAAATTAAAAAAACGTAAAAATAAATATATTGAGGGCCAATGTTTCTCAATTATTTTACAATACAGTATTTCACTTGTCTAGATATTAATAATAAAACGTTAAAAAATAAATCATGAGTTGTCTAAAATATACTAGCACAGTTATTTCTACTACCATCAGCTAATAGATCGCTATTGCCAGAAAGCAGTTGTACGGCAAGTGCACAATAGAAAGACAAAAACATACTTATACAATATAGACGGTTTGGAATCGAAAAGAAAAGTTAATTGGAAATTACTAATTTAACTGTTCGATTATTCTAACATTATATTCCTAATGTTTCAATAAATTTTTATACAATATTATACATCGGAAAATTTGAATTTGATGATTTAAATTTAAATCTAACAAATACATCAAAATTGGGTCAATATTTTTCCACACAAAAATATTTTGTGACCAAAATAAAAAATATATGCCCCCTAAAAAATAGGGTTGTGCCCAAAATAAATAATAAACAAAAAATTATTCATAGTTATTTGTTTAACACAATCATTTTTTAAAAGGCACCAATTATTTTAACGCTTTTTAAGTGTTATACGTTCTGCAGTTAGAAAAATCTTGCTTAAGTGATTTTGGTGGCGGATCCAGACAATAGAGGTGCGGTCAAATAGATATATTCAATTCACAATCAAAATATTTTACGTTTTAGAACTCTTTAAACACAATTTCCGTAAATAAAGTTCTTAAATTGTCTAATAGAGCTAAAATTATATATATATATATATATATTTATACATTTTATTTTTTTTAATAAAACTCTGTTTTCCAAAATTCTGTTTAACAAAATTCAGTTTTTTAAATTCTGCTTTTCAAAATTCTGTTTTTCAAAATTCTGTTTTTCAAAATTCAGTTTTCCAGAATTCTGTTTTCAAAATTCTGTTTTTCAAAATTTGAATATTTTGAATTTTGAAAAACTGAATTTTGAAAAACAGAATTTTGAAAAACAATTTCAATTTTTTTATTTACGAATTTTAAATTTTTTATTTTTTTTCCAAAACACTGTTTTACTAAATTCTGTTTTTTTTTGAAAAAAAAAAGTATTTTTTGCAAAAACGTATTTTTAATGCAGAATTAAAAATACCTAAGAAATTTAGTCAAATACAAATGTGTATTTTACAAAATATTTTTTATTCAGACCCATATTACCACAAATACACTGAATAAGCTCAGCTTGAATAAAGCATTTGTTAAGTTCCTTATTAAAATAACCAGCCTGGGTAACGGCACAGCCTGAATATTACGGCAAAAAGGCTTATTCCAATTCTGTATGAATAATTTTTATTTCCCTTAGCCTTATACATATTGAATATTTCATGGAATTTTAGAGCAATTTTTTTATTAATTAAATTTGTATATAGGCACGAATTATCAATTATGTAAGGACTATAGCCGAGATTCAAAGATATTGATATACCCATAATATATAGAAATTAATATATAAAATAAAAAATGTATTATGTAATATTTCTTTTTTTCCCTGAGGGTACATGTCTTTATGCCCCAAGCAGTGACGTAGCGCTAAATAATGTTTTTTTACCCACTTCCCCCATCATAACACAACCGTAACAAAATTGTAGCCCCCTTAATATTACCTAACAATGCCCTTAACCCCCGACTTAAAAAAAATAAATAGAAAATGTTTAGAAATTCAAAAATCGTATATTTTAGAAATTTAATAAATTGTATAAAGTCGTGTTAAAAAATCTAATTATTTTTTAATTTCCAATTTTATTTTATTACGTAACATTAATTTGATTTCTGTGTGTTTAATTTTCAAGATTGTTTCTCAAAATTCTTGTTTTCTTAAAAAAAAAATATATACAAACTTGTGTTTTGAAATTCTCAATTTTTACTAATTTTATGACATAAATAATCAAAAAATGAGAGCAATTTTTATTTCTAATATCATTCGACCAGTGCATGTGCTTGTAAATTGAGCAATATGCAATTTAGAGGTGATCATCGTTATATGAAATTTTTTAAATTATAAGATAGAAAGTTTTTTTTTTTAAAATAAAGATTACAATAGTTAAGTAGAAGTTAATTAAAAAGATCTCAAAACGCCTAGAGTTTTCAAAATTTAAATTTGTTGTTTATAAGCAACTTCTGTGCACAATTAGGATTGTTAATAGCAATATTAGAAGAAATTATACAAATTATAACATTTCCCCCAGGAAAAATGTTATCAATTAGAAATATTAATAAACCATGTATTTATTTTTATTTAATTTTTGGTCAAATTGTACTTACTTCAATTCACCATTCTATAAGGTTATGATGGTCATAGGGTATTATTATACTCTCTCGATTCGCCATTCTTTAGTTAGTTTTTTTTTTCAATTTTACTATGAAATAGTGGCCGCGGCAAGCGGTGAAACTGCGATAAAAATGAAGAATCTTAATCGTTATAATTAAACAGCTTTCATACAACTGGCCTATTATAAATATATGCGAAAGAACTTTTTTTTCAAACACATAAATTTAATAAAATTGTGAGTACGCGAGACATCAAAAATCATTTATTATGTCTATATATTTCCAGAATATTTATTTTAATGCAAAACATTCTATTTTGATCACATAATTGATATAAATGGTAAGTTAATACATTTTATGTAAATGAATTAATTAAAAAAATAGTAAAGAAGATGCGTTAAAAATTATAACAGTTTACATACCATTTTAGAGTACGTTAGTTCAGTTTGCTCAAATATGTAAATATAGTGACTATAGTATTATGTATTAATATTAATATATTAATATATCTGTTCAATAAACTTTAAAATAAGTATGTAAAAAGTTTATTGAATAAAATAAAAAACAGTAATAGTATGGATATCGGTGGGATTAATTTTGTTCCATGTTTTAGATTTGTGTAGTGACACGAAACTAGTTTGGGAATCTATTCAGTATTATGATTTGCATCTGTACATTTTTCGGATACTCTCGGCGTTTTTAAGAAGCGCTTTAGTATAGTAGATGTACTAAAAAAAATCGAAAAGAAGACTGATCTATTTTAATATGTTATTTTGGGATTTCATTTAAGCCAGTATAGCATTAGACTTGTTTCCTATATTTGACTTTGGTACTCACTTCATCAGGAAAAACATTATGTAAATAAAAAATCATTTTATTATGTTAGGTTTCGACGTTACACTTAAAATAATTTTCTGGAAAGTCACTATGAAGTTTAAATACTTCCAACGTATTTAAGTCATTTGAATATAAAAATGTATATCAAAATTACATATTATTTATAGAACCTGTTGTTTTAATGTTGCACCACAGATATTTATCAGATATAAAAGATATATTTAAATGGAAAATGTTTTTTTGAGCGAGCTACACGGAAAAATATATTGATAAGGAAAAGAAAGGTTTAGCAAAAAACTTAATAATGATTCATAAAAACATAATAACGGGCCTCTCAATTTTTTCTCAATAAAAAAGAATAAAATATAATATAAAAGGAGAAAAATGGGGAAAAGCAATAAAAATGGAGAAAAAAGGGTTTAAAATAAATGAATAAAAAAATAATTTCTGTGAAGTTGAACATTCTTTAGTTTATTTTTCAATTTCAATGCAAATAGTAGTTTGCGTACGCATTAAAAAATCTTTCTGTAAAGTAAGGCTTGGTAATAGAAATTATTTTGTCGCAAGATCATTTCGGACAAATTTCTTCTTCCGAAATTTTAATTGTAATTCTATTTATTTCTTCACTCTTTTATTTTTATGCAATTAGTTGTGTCAGTGTCTAAGAAAAACAAATACGTTGACATTGCTGACATTGCGCGCATTACCAAAAGGATTAATAGAAATTATAAAAATTTCAATTGACTTTTTTTTTTAATATATGAAAATATATATTAAGAAATTATTAATTATGAAAAAAGGATATATTCTTTAAAAAAGGATGATATATGTGTAAAAATGAGATTATGTCAAAAAATTGAGGCTTTATACTACAGATTTTTTTATAAATTACATTTCCTAACAATTACATTCTTCTTCGAATGATGGCCCATTAAACCGTGAACGTTAACCAAGGATAACAAACTTAAAACATTTTTTGAAATCCACACCCTGCCTGGAGTATGACGCAATTAATGATCTAGTCCATTACGCCAAGTCTACCACCTACCTATTATTTTATTCTATATTAACATGTATAGCAAAATAATTTGATAGAAAATATTTCAATTTACAGAACTCGCACAGTACTATAATTTGGCAATGATAAAAGAAAGCAACGATAGAGGTCATCCATTTGGCGTAAATCCCAGCGATTTACTTCATGGTAATCACATTATTCACCAGCCCAGCGTTGATTCGTTCCAAAATAAAACTTCTGAAAGACCCACCCGAACCGATTTGAATTCAAGTAAGTAAATCCATGGAATATTTATAATTTATAATAAAGTACTGATAGAAATGTTTACAGGTCCAATTCGAACCGTATCATCCACGAGTACTACCGCTACAACACCACCAATTCTTACTGGGACAGGTGGACTGCCTCTTCATAGTGACCATGGTCCTTTCGCACAACATTCTAGCCTCGATCAAGGATTATTCAATGATGGTAGTGTAGATTCCTCGTTTCCATGTATGCTCTCTCGGAGACAACGCGGAGAAAAAAGGCCAATACCAGATGAACAAAAAGATGATAAGTACTTCGAGCGAAGGAAACGAAACAATGAGGCGGCTAAAAAGTCAAGGGATGCTAGAAAAATACGAGAAGACAGGGTTAATATAACAATATAATATTATGTATTTTATATACTTACTTACTTAATTGATTTTTTAATGCCAGATCGCTTTTAGAGCAGCAATACTTGAGCAAGAGAATGCCATTTTGAGGACGCAGACATTATCTCTGCGCGAAGAAGTGTCAACCTTACGTCAACTACTGTGTAATGGCTCCAGTCGATCAGCAAATGGACCAGCATGTGAAATACCTACAAGTTTAATTTCATAGCCATCGTTTGCATATGCATGTTAAATATTTTGTATATATTTGTTATATTTGTCTTTACTTTATAAAAATGTTTATCTTGTTTGGACCAATAAATGATGTTGTTTAAGTGTTTTTAGGGTTACTTAAGTGGCACACAAATGGAAATTATGTCTTTTTGGTCAGTTAAAAATAGACATATAACGCCTACAATTTCATGTTGCATTTTATTTTTTTATTGGGTAAAACGGTCATAAAATATCTAATGGATACGGTTAGGATTTGTTCATTGATCTTATATCCATTAAACCGTATCCATGGACATTATGTATTTTTTTAAAATGAACATAAGATCTATCTACTATATCCGTTTAAATTACAAAAATCTTCGACAGGGCTTTAGACGAGTTGATGACTATGCCTTTTTACCCTCTATTGTTCGTTGCGAGCTAAGTGAGTGGAGACAATCTTTTTTCGTTTTCAAAATCACGTTCACATTGGTTCCTACGTTTTAGGAGGCACAAGACTAATTTTGGACATGATAAGCCAATAAATTGTATGTCAGAAACATTTAATAATAATAATAATAACTCCAGTCATTTTGATTTTAATCTCTCCTGTAAAAAGTTTCTGCGAAATAAATATTTAAACTAATCCTGAATATATATATATGAGTTGTACAAGTATAAGTGTTTAGAACGAGCAATACCACAAGAGGAGTCATTACATAAAAAACTCATTTATATCCGTTTAGTATTGACAACAGTTCCGGAAATAAAATCATGTTTTCATAAAATCCTTAAATTTATACAATACATTATTGCTCGATTCCATAGAAGCAGTTTAACATTTGTTTTGAATCGAGTTTATGTTTTATGCATAATTTTATTCCTAATAAAAATCCAAAAGAAAAAAAAATAGTTAAAAAAATCAAAATAGGATATATAAAAAAAGAAATAGATTTTTTATTTAAAATGTGTACTAAGAACCAGATGCTAAAATCTCGTGAAAGGAGAAACTCAGTAGCGGAAAGAAAAATCTAATCGAATCGAGTGACTTTTCTTACGCCCGTAAAATTATGGTGTATCACATTTGAGTTTATATTTTTACCAGCGTAAGAAAAGTCCTCGATTCGATTCGAATTTTTCTTACAGATTTCCACTACAGAGTTCATAATTCCGCTTTGCAACGTCTCGTAAATTTACATTTCAATATTTGTGTCTTTTTTTAAACCTAAAGTAATTAAAAGTTTGTTTTTTAATTTTCGCAGGCTGAGCTTTTATTATTTGAGCCAAAATGTTGTTTTTTTATAGATGTTTCCTAATAAAATTACAAATATTTTTTTATAAAAATATATAATTGGAATCCTTATTAAATTTTGATTAATATGTATGTATGCAATAATGTTGATTTTAAATTTCAATTTGATACTCGCGATATTTACTAAATTTGATTGGTCTAAACGACATATCCTGTGAAAGAACATATTCAAACATTTTAAAAACATTTATAAATAAATTTTATGTGATTATCAAATCTTCACTTTAGGGGCGGTGACGTTAAAAAAAGGATGTACCCAATATTGATGGATATGAACCCCTGAGTACGAATCAGGATTCAAATCGCGTCGTTCGCCTCCCCCTTTTGGGGAAAGGGGGGGTTTAAGTTTGTATGAATCTTTTTTGTTTTAAGGTTTAACAGTGATTGTTTTATATAAATATATTTCCAATTTCCATTATGGTAATGCAGTTCCCTTCCATGTAAACCTGTTGACTTTTAATTTACATTATTTTCGAAAGATTATCAAGTGACATTCCATAAATTCGAAATATGCGATTGCGCCACAATTACAAAAATAACAAAACACAACGATCAATTCTACTTTTTTGTTATTAATTTATAGTTTTTTTTGTTCTATATTAATAAATATTGAATAAGCTAATATGTCCCGACACAGCCAATTTAGTGCGGATAGCGTGGCGTTATCAAAAATGATTGTGAATCTTGGTCAACAGAAACAATTTGATGAACTCTCGGAATTAATGGCCAAAACACCATGCAAAACGGTTTGTTTTTAACATTATTGCTAGTGTTTCTGTAAATGTTATTTATTATAATTACACAATGCAGCTGATCAGTTTAATTCTTCCACGAATTGGAAAAAGTGAGGCAGACGTTCTTTGGAACTATATACTTGTCGGATGTTCTAGTTCCGATGCTGTATCAGAGAAACGTTTCCAGTTTGTGTTGGCAGTTTTACATCATATCAATAAAGTCGAGCTGACCATTCGGCAAACACTGGACATAATCTCAAGATTATACGTTGATTTACCACGATTTACTGCAGAGCATTTGGTAGAGATCACCGAATATTGTATAGAATCAATGCGAGTCGGCGATCCAAAATGTGTAGGTTGGAAAGATTTACTACCCGAAGTCATGCTGCTCCTTAAAAACATGCCCCGCATTATGGTAAATGGTATTCCAATGAGCGGTAGCGAGTATAAAAAGCAGTGCTTGCAGAATATGTTCACGATGAAGTGGCCTGTCACAGTTCTTACTCCAGTAGCTAGTATGTGCAAGTAAGTTTGGTATTTTTATTACTTCTTGATTCAAAAATAATACTTATAATATTTACAGAGAAATGCAACTTACTAAAGATGAAAAGAAAGTGGTATTAGGCAAGATCGGAGAAAATATTATTAAGTTAAGTCCACAAGAGCTACCACCTCTGGCACATGAACTGTTTTCACTTTGCACAAGCGCTGCTGAGGTTGTCATTCCAATTCTGAGTTTTCAGAAGTTCTTTCATAGAAACTACTACAAGAAACTTTTTGAGGAAATGGACAGTGATGTAACTGACTACGATAGTATTGGTAATATAATCCTTATTAATCGTTTTGGATGAATAATAAAGTAAATATAATTTCACAGAACAACATTCTGAAAAGGAGCTACGCGAAGCAGAAGACACAATTCTTTTACATTTGAGCAAATGTACCGAATATTGTGTTAATGAAAAAGATATCGTCCTTTATCTTCGAGTAATTATAATTTGATTCTTATTTGCATGTTTTATAAAAAAAACATCCGGTATTTATTGCAGGGTCTCGCATCCACACCGAAATATATTCTATCGCCGTTTGTAATTAGCTGCGTACTAACAATGTGCAACATTAATCGTTACCCAGACTCTTGGAGACTTTCGTCTTCCGTAATTTTACCATTTCTACGAAATATAATTAAAAACAATGAGGATGAAAAAGAAATGTGTCGTCTTTCAACATGGTGTCAAGAATCAATGTGTGCCAAAAATATTGAATTGGATAAGATATTGTCTATTCTTATTGAACAGGGGTAAAAACATTTGCTTCTCTAATGTGCATATTTTTTAATTCTTTATTTTAGCCAAGATGGGACTGATATCGTAACGCCTGGAATTGTGAATCTAGCCTTTACATTACTTAAGACACCTAAAAATCCAGAACTTCATGCAATTGGCACAGGATTCCTTGAAAAATTTATTAAAAAGCGATTTATATTCGGAAAAGGTGTTGTGAAAAATGTTGCCGAATTCTTATTTGCCGATCAAGAGTCTTTTCAGTATGCTGGTAATATAAAACAATTTCTAGTTGTTTTTTCTTACTAATTTCAATTTATTTTTTTAGAATGCCTAACCAGACTCAGTATTACAAATACGTTAACTATGTCCGAGTGCTTGACCACTATCCAGCATATTCTGGACTTTTTCTTGCTGGTTTGTGTTTTTTCAGCGATACCTTTCCACAGAAGATCTATGAATTTAATCTTTCAGATTCCTGGACATCAAGCAATGCGAATGATGTCATTTATTGCTCCTTTAGTCAAAATTTCAGGCAAAATTCGTGATATGTTCATTGATATGCTGCGCAAAGCTATGTATCAACGGTAATGAAAGAAAGAATAATAATTTAGAAATATCACAATGAATTTTATCAAAATAGAGATATGACTACTCGACAAATGGGCGTCCATGGATTCTGTATTGTACTAAAGCAGCTACGAAACAATAATTCTCGCCGTACCGGTGCCGCCGGTCTTGGATTGTCGCAAGCTAGCATTTCGGGCTATTCTCTGATGTCACAAACATTACTCGGCAATACCGAAAATCCACAGCGACATTTTGACATGATGGCTCTTGAAATTGTGGGAATTTTACGTAAATGTTTTAATCAAACATACGAAATTAAGCATACAATGTACGAAGGTGACTATTGAATTGAAATAATTAGTTTTTGAAACTATAATTCATATATTTATAAATCTTTCTTATTAGGTTTGGCAAAAGCTATTGATTTCAATCCAAAATTAACACCACACGTCCTTGAGTTTGTGGACTGGCACTTTCGATCGTATTTCGATATTGACGATTCCTCGGTTACGTACAAGTGGGATTTAGTTATTCGTGAACACCATGCAGAAGTTCAAGTTTGGGATCATTTGGGAACGTTGATTCAGTTTGTGGGTCAGTGCGTTGTAACATGCCATAAACATGATCTGGTGCATGATACAGACGGAATTAAAAGTTGTTTAGTTTCATTATTAGAGAATAGTACCTTCGTGACATTGGATACGCTTGGTGTGGTAATCATTGAAATTATGTGTATATATTTTTTCATGTATTTGCAATTTAATTTATAGATTGGTGCCTTAGACCAGCGCACTTCACACATTGGTACGCAATTCTTGAATTGCCTAGAAGCCCTAATTTATTATGCCATATGGAGTGCTACTGAGAATAATGGACATATAAATTATATTTTAAAAATATTTAAACATCACACGCAAACATTGGATTTGTTAAAGGTATCTCTTTTGCCTTTTAAAATATCAAAGGTATAAATCTAGTATATGTTTTATTAGACTGCAAGCATTTCAAAAAAAGCTAAAAAAGGAAAAAAAGCCAATGGAAATGTGTCAGATGACCTATCTCAATGTTTACAACCAGTAGTATTTGATCCAGTAAATCAGTGGGATCTTTGTACGTTGGAAAGACTACTAAGTGTTATTTATGAGTAATTTTTTTTTATTTGGCACCCTTTATATAATTAATATAATTATATATATA
>JAAAKO020027107.1:0-13913 GCA_010015015.2 Bolitophila cinerea
AAATCATTTAAAAAGGGTCGATTTTACCCTAAAAACCCCCTTAAACCCTTAAGGGGAATTTTCCAGGCAAAAAAAAAAAACGTTTTGGGATCAGGGTAACATACATCGCTAAAAAATATTGTTTTTTGGGAGAGTATTGGTATTAGTTGTATTAATTGGCCAATCACAATATGTATATTGACCGACCGCGGATGGAATTCAGAGACAAATCATAATTTTCCTCCATTTTTTGGTTGAAAAATTGATGGCAATCTAAAACGTGCATAACGTCACAGTCTTGTATCGAAATTTTTAGGCATTTTCATATTTAAAAGGGCAGTAACCGACGGAAGCATTCCCTTCACTCCAAATTGTTTTTTGTATTTTTTGTTTCGTAAAATCCTATTATTTGAATAACCCAAGTCGAGCACTTCATTTAAACTTGCAGGAAAAAAGTTATGCTGGTATAATTACAATTTATAATTAATTTTAATATTTTAAATTTTTGGGTCATATCCTAGTAGTTTATTTGCTTTAAAGCACTTTAAATTACGATCTTTCAAGTTTATTTAAATTTAAACGAATTTAACATTACTTATTCTAAGCTTCTTTATAAATTTAATTAAATATAACTTAACTACATGCGGTTAAATGCGAGATTAAATGTGTCGTATCAAGTACGCTAAATGTAACTGTAATCTAAAACTAAACGCACGTAGTGTTCTAGAGCAGCAATTCTTTTCCTTTTTGCATATAATATAAAATAAATAACAAACTAAAAAGGAACCTTAAGTTTTTATTGTGTCATATGGCTAATTTGAACTTATATTTTTTAAAAACATAACAATATTTTGGTTTTTACGCGACCTAATTTTAGAGGGACAACGCGTCAGAGTGTGATTAACCCATCGTATAGAAGTTGGATTTAAACGTTTAACAATGAGTTTTCTCTAAAACTAAAATTAAGGGAAACTAATAAAAGTGATTATTGATTAGATTAGCTTGGATTACTCATGAGCTTTTTAGATGAACGAACATGGACAT
Organism: Bolitophila cinerea; assembly: GCA_010015015.2. Taxonomy (NCBI): domain Eukaryota; kingdom Metazoa; phylum Arthropoda; class Insecta; order Diptera; family Mycetophilidae; genus Bolitophila; species Bolitophila cinerea. The sequence goes on from JAAAKO020027107.1 coordinate 1,024, forward strand.
CATATAACATCAGATAAAGGTATAATTTCTGTTTGTGTAAAAAACCGAAGTTCGGAGTTCAATGCATGTCTAGGTCATCATCGCAGTACTCTGTAGGTATGTCTCGTGTCAATTGAAATGACCTCATTTAATAGACATTTATTTCTAAATTGCCAAATAACAAGCGCGTATCTGTCAATATTGTTCTTGTGGCGTATACAATACAATAAAAGCGGAGAGTGCGTGTATTAATACATCATATTGTAGGGGATGATTGTATCAAACGTCCTGTCGCTGTACGGACAATTGGTAAATATATAAATACACGCGTATTTTAATGTATTTCAAGGACATAAAAACACAGCGATCACAAGCGATTGACCTACTGACAACAATTGTGTGCGTATGTTGTATTTGTTTTGTTTTATGTTGTATATTATCTATATAGTATAGCATATGTATATTGTATAAGTATATCTTTATTTGAATATTTCAGAATTTCCAGAAAACAATGGTATTAATTATTAAGATATTCACATTGAAAAACGTTACTAATTCTGAAGTGTGATTACTTGTTTTGACTAAAATCATAGTAATTGCAACTCACTTTATAAATAGATAATAAATAGTCATATAAATAGGGATATAATTGTAGAATTATATACAATGAAATAATTAAATTGGGTTTTATATGGATTGAATCTAGCAATTTAAAAATTAAAATTAAATTAAAATAGACGGTTGAGTGAAGAATTTATGCGCATACAGTCAATTCAAACTTTCCTGTAACAGCAACGTTTAGGCTGATTTGGCTAAGTTTGAGGTAATATCAATTCTCTGCTACATAAGTTATATTACAATTTGAATTTAAAAAAAACTTGGATTTGGCTGCAGAAGCTAAGTTTAAGCTGTCACACCTAAAAATAAATAATTATTAATAATAATAAATAAATAAAAATTGTCAAATAGCTTGACAGTATCTACAAAATTTTAACTGTAAATAATAATTATTTGTAATATAATTAGGTGGGTGCACCATGCAGTTGACACATCTGGCTTTTTGGGAAACGAAATTACCGATGAACTGGCACCTGCCATAGGCATACCCCAATCCCTCAGGAGAACAAATATCCAAAATCGCATGAATGAACTTCATACTTTAAAATAGGAGACACTTGATAATTGCAGACAATCATGATCAGTCTTCAAAAAACCTATTAAAAATGTTTTTTTATTACCTGTGGTCGACGTAAGTTCATCTTCACAAAATTAGAGTCATTGACTCACAGTTATGTAGGGGATGTCTCTTCACAACAGCAGATTGAAATGTCTGGGATCACCTTTTATTTCAATGAATGCAATAAAGGATTCAAAACTTAAGGACGTCGGCTTCGTCGAGAGATCAAATTGAACCACGATTTGGATAACCAAATATTTCTAAAATTGGGTTTATATAGGGTTATATTTTCATTTCAAATTTACACGATCTGTGGTTTCGAGAAGCGTGGGTTTAAGAAGAAGTGTTTTGAGAGAAGTGGGTTTTTGAGAAGCGTGGTTTTAAAGAACCACAATACGCACTCAAATAAGCTACTAATTTAGCGCGTATGGTCTGGTGAATTAATCTCAAGAGACTCAATCTCACGGCGATTGTGCACTATCGTCACCGTGTATTTTGTTGTTGTTTTTCACGTTACGAAAAATGCTGACAATAAGTCACAGTCTGCATGTGCATTACTCTCACGATTTTTAGTGCCGTTAAGTCTCTTGAGAATAAGTCACAATCGGCCTGTGCATTATCGTTAGGAATTTTTTCCTAAAAAGGACGGTGTTTAAAATAATTGTTTATTGTTGTTTTGTGTTTTTATTAAAAAAAAAGAGCGCGGCAGTGCGCCTTGAGAATTGTATTTATAAAGGAATAGATTGTTTCTCAAAAAAACAAGCATTATACTTTTAAAAAAATAAGTAAAAGATTAGTAAAAACTTGACGATAATGCGATGTGATTTATTCGTAAATGTTATAAATAAATAATATAAATGTGTACCTAAAAAAATAATTATTATTTCAAAAAAGTCTACATAAATATTAAAATGCGTGCCTAAAAAAATAATGCGTAAATTATGCTTATATAAATATTTGATATACGTACCTAAAAAAATGCTTATATTAACGCATATTTTGAAATGATGCGATTTTAGTTAAATCGTGGGTCCGAGAATTTTGGATTGGAGGAATTTAAAATGATGAAATTGGCGGTTTTTTCTATTTTGGCTGGCATTTGAAATTTTTACTATATTTTGAGATCTGTGGTTCCGAAAAGCGTTTGAGAAAAGTGTGTTTCGAGCGAAGTGTGATTTTAGAGAAGCGTGGATATCGAGAAAAGTGGAGTGGAGTGGAGATCCATAATACGCACCCATATTTATAGGCTATACTAATTTAGCACGTAAATGGTTATAATAAATGCTTATAAAATCGTTGGTTTGAGAAGTGAATGTTTAGAGAAAATTAAAATGTTTTGGCTTTTATTTGATTTTATATGGGATGATACAAATATTTGCATTTGAAACTTTTACTATATATTATCTTTTAAGATCAGTGGTTTCGAGAAGCGATAAATGATATGGTTTACATACATTAAATATGACCAATCAAAAATCATAATTTTTTGAAATATTTGAATATTTTTATAAAACTTCATCAAAAAATATATATAAAAAAACTACATATAAATTTCTATAAAAAATTAAAAACATATATTAAAAAGCTCTATTACGCATTAGAAAAACCAAAAATATTCGTTTCGTTTGTCCCAAAATCACGGTTATATGGTTAAAATTATCAATATTTGGTTCTACTGATTTTCTTGTTTATAAAATAATTTCATGCACATTTTAAAGTACTAATATGTAGAAAACTTATAATTTTTACTACGGTCATATTTCGATGCAAAAGTCTAAGTCACTTTGCCACATGCCAGAAGCCCCTAGATCCATTTCTAACGTAGGAATTATATTTCCATGAAATATTTTTTATTTAATTATTTTTCGTGTTGATTATGATCTTCTACATTAATGAAAACCTGACAATTTCAGGAGAGGGTCTGTGTATAGAGTTCATCCTGATGCTTAACCTTACCTATCTTATTATTTTGATATTCTTTTTTCAAAATTGCCATCGTCAAAATAATATCACAAACCACAAATAAAATATCCAAAAGCCCTCTATCACGATAAATCAAATATTATTTCCCAATTTATTTCAATGTGTTCACACAATTACACACACTCATAAAATTATTGAAATAGATCTATGAAAACATAACTGAAATTGTATAGAATAACGATACATATAATATATATACATGTACCTCCAATAATACAAAAAGTACGTCCCGAACCACCCCTTCTCCGTATTTGCATGCGAATTACCCTCAGAAACGACGACGCCTGTCCGACTGTATTCTATAGCACGCTTGCACTACGAAGTGTCTCTCGCTCTCGAAGCTTTTTAGCGCCGCATGCGACTCGTAACAGTCAATAGACAACCGTTGAAGGATCGGGTTGTGCTTGCCAATTACGAGTGCGACATCGTTTTTTTTTCGTCGACGACAAAGTGAAAACTATTTAGAGAATATGTATATAATATATAATTATTTAGTTCGGATTATGAGTGACTTTTGAAAACTTTATATTCGAAATTATTTATACGTGTGTGTGCAATGAATCATAAAACTTCGTGAACCAAGTGTATAAAGTTGGGCAGTTATAAATGTTTTCAAAAATGTGATGTTAAATGATTAAAAAAATATATAATTTAGTGATCGGTTTAAAAAAAATGTAGTGCTATCGATGAATTTAAACAATGTAATTAATAAAATATGATTTTTTATTTTTTTATTTTTCATGGTTTTAAAATCATTAAAACCATTTTTTATTACAATTTTGGCAAAAAAATAATATATTTGTTTGTAAAAAATAATGGATAATGGATTAGACAATATGTCGGTTTTAAATAGACATGATGTCCAATTGAACATTATGTCGGTTTTGGTCACTTCAAAAAAGACACAACGTCCAAAAATCGAAAAATATGGTCCATTTCATTTCCTGGTAAATAATATTCTAGATGTTTTATATATATATATATATATTTTTAATACTGCTTTGCTTGTATATTCTTGCATTTTTAAAATTAAAATAATGTTATTACGTTTATACTTCTTGTTTTGTTAAAATAACAAAAATACAAAATACAAGAGAAATAGTTTCGAAAATACAAGTAAAAGACTATTAAATTAGAAGATTATTTACCAACGAATGGAAAGGAGTATAGAAGCTGCATTAACAGCTTTTGGAAATAAAAATCTTTTGTTTTTTCTATGATCTGCCTTCTTTGAAATTTTCGCTCCTTAAAAATGATAACCGATTTTTGATTGTTTTTGACCCTTAAGTGGAATTTGCTGTTAAACAAAATCACAGTTCGTAGTTTAAAAAATTATCTAAAATCCATTGACATTATGTCCGTTTAAATTGTAATTTAATCCATGTATTTATGTCAGTTCTATAAGATTTATTGATTTTTTTTATAAAACAGTTATATTAATTTAATATCATTTGCATTGAAATAAAAAATATATATAAAATTCATAGTGTTACATAGTTTATTTTTGAAAAGCAGTGAAAATCTCCAAATACATTTTTGTGTATAAATAATTATTTTATTTTATTAATTGTTTGAATGGCTAATTAAAGAAAAAGAGAAACTAAAAACATAAAAAAAAAAAATTTTAAAAGCCAATTTTTATATAGAGATCTTGAATATATCCCCTTAAAACAGAGTGCTGACATATATTTTACTCAACTTTTAAATCTGTACAGCAATATCTAAAAAACGGGATTGAAAAAGATCGAATACGTAAATAAGGCGTTATTTCAATAAAATAAAATGACTTAAACAGGATCTTTTTTAGCTTTTGTTTCTAACTTCCAATTATTGTTTTTTGTAGTTTTTTGGTTGTCATCCTTGACCTGTATAAACCCATGTTCATAAACAGTTGACCAAGCATAAATTGAACAAATACCACTATTCTCCCACCATAATCTCCTTTACTCTCTTCTTTGCTTTGTGTACTTTGCTTGCGCAGCACATGTAATTGTTTTTGTGCACTGAAAATGTTATTGGGTCTATTTCATGCCTTCGTAAAAATCTAATCACAAGAAGATCATTTTTATCGTAAAAATAATGAGAAATCTTGTGCCGCAAAACCAAGAGAACATTATTTTTATTCTAAAAATTACCAGAACTTTAACCGTAATTCTCTCAATTTCATATTTAATTATGTTTATTCATAAAGTTATATTACAGATTTTGACATAATTATGCATTTATTGATCTTACTTATTTATAGAATTTATATTTGTTCGAATTTTTTCAAGTTTTAAACTCAACTAATGTACCTAAATAACGAATACAAATAGGCCCATAGAGAGAAAATCCGAGCCCGGTGGGTACAACGTAAAACTCTTCGCCCCCTAAAAAAATATGATGTGTACATTTGCGTATTTACAGCCAAATAGAGAAAAACTCTTTTGTAAATATATTCTATCAGTTTGCGATGAATTTACTTTCTCTCATCGATTTTATATACATTGCAAGTTCGAAAAAGACTTTCAAGATTATCCAATTCTTCGTCTACGGTAGCTTCTCTGGCCTCAAGTTAATCGCTCAAAAAAAGTGTTTTTCGCAATACGCCAAATGTGGTCCCACCCCTCTCTACGGGCCTGAATACAAATATTTAATTTAATTAATTATATATAAAAAACATATTGAATGTAACCGACGATATTTTTAAAACTTTAGATAAAAAAACAGTGCTCGATTTTAATTTTACTTGAGTCCTGAAAAGCATTCGACATTGTGTCACATAATATTCTTTGCGAAAAGCTTCGCAGTCAATTTGGCTTTGTTCATCGTCTGTTAAATTAATTTATGAATATTCATCTAATCGTCTTCAGTGTGTTGATAGCTTTGGTAATTGGTCCACTTTTCGTACTGTTCTTTCTGGTGTTCCGAAAGGATCTGTACATGGTCCAGTTCTATTCTCCAAGTTTATTAATGACCTACCGCTAATTCTTCTAAACTCGAACAAGTATCATCTATTTGCCGATGACGCCCAATTATACTATACATGTCCACCAAACCTTCATCAATTCAAATAATTTCATTTAATAGGGACTAAAATTGCGGTATACAGTAAATCTAACAAGCTTATTATAAACTGTGATAAAACTAAATGTATATTTTTATCTTTACCCCGTTTAAACTTTAATACTCCCTTTTCACAATTTTGCTGTATGGTGAAATCCTGAAATAAGATATTCGAATAGTGCTAAGAATTTTGGTATTATCATAAGCAATATTGTAAATTGGCTCTTCCGTTTCTGCAAAAGTGTTCGCTGGTATGCAGTCTATGGGTCCATGGTTACTAATACACGTATGAAAGTAGTTAAAGTCCTCCTTATCAAACTTTTCTCCTATTATGATGAAATTATTTTTGCTATGACTGCTAATGTCTATGCAATTCTAAACCGTGCTCTAAATGCCTGTACACGTGTTGTATATCGATTACGAAATTCGACCATCTTGAAGCTTTTCGTAACTCAATTTTAAGAAAATTTGTATACCTATATTAAGTACAAAACATTAATATTTTAAAATGATCCTGGTAATGTAATGTCCAATATATATTCGTGATAAACTTAAATAGTTATTTCGTTCAGATTGGTCAAAAATCCGAACGAAATAACTATTAAAAATCCTAGTAATTGTTCTAGAGCCGGAGTCAATAATTCTTCTTAATGGGTCCAAAAAACTCTATACCAAGCGGTTTAACAGATATTGATTCAATTAATATATTTAAAAAATATTTTTTTACATTCCTTACGTCAAACGACCAATAAATATTTCTATATCTTACTTTAAATATTTAAATTCCAGATTGAGCCATTTTTTTTGTATAAAAGACTATCGCATACTAAAAAAATGGGAGAATAGATAAAAAAGAGTCAAAATTAAACTAACTTTGAATATTTTATAAATCCAAATATGTTTCTTATCCAGATGAAATACTGTCTAATTCAATATAAAAATTAAATATAATTAAAAATATTAGTAACCATATTTATATTCATTTTAATTTATCTGCCCGACCCAATACCTTTCAAATGAATTCTACAATTTATTAAATATATACTTTTTAAATTGTAGCAAATGTGATTCTTCAGAAGATACACTCATATGCATGGTGATTATTTAAAAAAAAAAAAACAAATTCGCCCCTCTGTCGTTGCAATCGCAACTCCTCATAACAAAGAATTGAATTTGACACTATGTGAGGAACTATACTATTTCACCACAAAAATAATTGAATTATATGTTTTTAATTGTAGAAAATCTGACTCTTCAGAAGATATACAATTACGCATATATTTTGAAATTTACAGAGAATCAAATATTTTGATTTATTGTGACAATTGGATCTAATTATTTTAGAACTGTTCCATATTTGTTAATTTTCAAGAGTTGGAATTAGAACATAATTTTTTTGTGTGCGGTCTTTGTGTTTTTATATCTGAAATAAATAAATAAAACTATAATAAATGAAATAAAAACTTTTCATTATTTTTTAGGAGCAATGAAAAATGTCTTTAAAATTGTTTTGAGTTAAGAAGAATTTGGTGGGCTGATATATATATAATATATATAGACAGATAGAAATTGATATTAGATTATTTAGCTAAAGTAGCAAACTTTACATATAATATATATAGTAAATATTGTTTGTCTGTGCAAAACACAAAGTTCATTGACTCAATAGTGTGTGTGTGTATGTATGTAAAATGCAGACGTCCAACGTGCAAATATATACACACATATAACGTTGCAAGTGAAAAAACAAACGGTCTACGATTTCCATAAGTCATTAATCCTTTTGGTCGCCTGTTAATTTATTCCTATTTTACTTATGCCCAGCCAATGCACAGTGCACACATCGCGCTGCAACCTGCAACATATACATGTACTCGTACACTGCACGTCTGCCTATAATATACACGAGTACAATGTATTTTTGTGTGCATACGTGTGCAGTAAGTGCAGTAGTGTGAGTGTGTATAATGTGTATATACGTGTACAGAAACGTACACGTGGAAATTGGTGTATATTTTCCAGTATATAAGCTTCCACATCCGGTATACCTGTTTGAGCCCAGTAAACACTGTCGATGTAAGCCATGCATACATATTATACGATATATATATATATACAGTAAATATCAAGTATAACAGAGCCGACATATTATAAAATGACGATATATGTTACGTACGTTCGAAATATATGTAATTTCATATGCATATATGTATGTCTTCATGGACAATTAACATATAGACATATATACGTACTATATGTATTACAGAATTATGATTTAGGAATGAAAAAACGATATGGTTTTCAACAAAACTGATTTGTATAACTTGTAACGCCATTAAATTGATACTTTTTTGGCCAAAGTGTATTTCCTAAGGATATACTATTCCAATATTCCAAATTCAATTCATAAAAAAATTGCCGTGCATTTAAATAATGTAATAAACTCCAAATCTGTTATTATTTACATACATTTTGTATCTTTTGAGATATTAGCTGACCCATATAAATATACAACTTTATCATTGCAAAATTCCAAATTTGGTTGTAATAAGAGCATCCCACCACTCTATCCCTTTTTTGTAAAGATTCCTAAAGTCGAAAATAAAACAATTTCTGCTTTTGTCTATCCAAAGGATCGCTTGTATATGCGCAATTGGCACTATTTGTACAGCACCAACTGCAGCTCTTCAAGCTTTTCATAATCTAACGCCACTCCCACTCTTTATAGAAAGACTTACAACTTTGACAGCAAACAATCAAGAATGGAAGTTAAGCTGCTCTCAGTGAGGCTACGCAATCATACTGAAGTCATTGGGTTTTCTAGACCCGATGTGGACTATGAGAACTGACCACTCTAAATTTTTTTCACCTTTAATAAACCATATATAATTTATGTAACTCTCAAGGGTACGAAAGTGGGTTTACTGTTTACACGGATGGCTCAAGGATTGACAACATGTCAGGAGCAGGTATCTTTTTCCTACAAGGAAATTTAAACTTATTAAAAACTCTTGGCAGATACACTACTGTTTATCAAGCTAAGGTTTTTGAAACACCATTGGGTGCTGAAAAACTACTCGAAGTTGGTACCAAAGACAACCACATAAAGTTTCTCTCGGACAGTCAGGCAGCCATAAAGTCAGTGAAGTACAATATAACTGCATCGGGTCTTGTCAATGAATGCCACAACTAGTTCAACTAAACTCTGTTGAACTCATATGGATACCAAGTCATTCCGATTATGAGTGAAATGAGAAGGCTGATGAGCTAGCCCGTAAGGGTTCAACTATAGCTCTTACAGGTCCCAAACCGGCGCTTCATACATAATTAAAATTTTGTCTCATTTGATTTTTTTTTTAAAGGTTTGCTTTCTACTGAAAATAAAAAAACAATCAAGCTGTATCAAGCTTAGGGACATGAGAATTAAACAAAATTTGCAAAATTTTCAGGCATTGCTGTTGTTTAGGTTGGTTGGCTTAATAAGGAAGTTGAGATTATTCAGGTTTTTGGATTAATAACCTTAAAAATCTAAAAGAAACTTTCAATGGGGAGTTTTTTTAGATTCTTTTTGTAAAATACACACAAACGCGCATATGTTTACAGAAATAAAAAAAAGATAACAGAAACCATACCAAGCGAGATATCCAATACCAAAATGGATTGAATCGGCTCTTACATAGAACAATCCAAATGGTTTCTTGAAAAGTGTTATTTGTTTCTCTACATTATCACTAGGAGTGGCATAATTGGCCCAACTGTCGACGCCTGCATGTCGATTTTCTTTCTAGACAGTCAATCTCACGAATAATATTTATCTATATATCTTTCTAAAGTCGCTTTTTAATTTTTATGATCAGGAAGTTCTAATTTTTCCTCTAAAAATTGCAAAATATATCATTTTTATCTGGAAATGTTGACATTTCACTGTTTTTCTCTGAAATCCTATATTTGTTTCTTTGAAAATCTAAAAGTGTTTCAACTTTCTAATATTTTTATATTTTCAGTGAAAAAATGACCACTTTCAGATTTTAGGAATCCTTTTTCAATTCTCTATATTAGTTTCGCGTGTCTGTGATCTTGCTTGATTGCTTGCACGGATTCTAATGCGGCCTAATTAACCGACTCCCTGTCATCCAATCGAGCTAAAACTTGACCCATGGACATGTTGCCGATGACAAAGGGAGTGACCAAATATGGTCAAAACCTTTAATCGCAAAAGAGGTAAAAATTTAAAAGGCACTAGATTAAGTAATTGTTGTAAATAATATCTGCTTCTTTACATTTAACCCTTTGCTGCCCAAAACTAGTTAGGGGTGGTCAAATACATATACCAAGAAAGAGGAGTTGAGAATTTATATTAAAAACATTGTTTTTTTAATGTTGATTAATTTCATCTGAAAATCATAAAGTTGTATTTTTTTAAATTTGATAGTTGTCATTTTTCCTCTGATTTCTCAAAGTTACATTTTTTTCTGCAAATCTCAAATTTGTCGTTTAAACTCAATCATCTCTAAAAATCTGGTCATTTTTACTATGGAAATCTCAAGACTTATACTTTTAATATGAAAATCTCTAATTGGTAAAGTATCAAAGTTGTTTTAATTTTTATTTTTTTCGAGATTATCTGGTGAAGATATTTTTGTGAGTATTAGGATCCTTACTGAAAATGTTTTGCGATGTATTGCGAGCCGCTGTAAAATCGAAAAAAAAAGAAATAAAAAAATCCAATCAAAAAAAAATTAAAACAATATCGAAACATCTAAAAATAAACTCTAATGAAATATCTTCATAATTTCGATCGTAAAACCAAAAATTAAAAACAATTTTGTCCACAAATACGGATTTTTCATAAGAATTATATGAAATGTATCTAAACATGTTAGGTACTATCGTTTTTAAATTATAAAAGATAGTCCTTTTGTAATATCTACTGTTTTATTGAAAGTTCCATATACAAAATTATTACAATGACTAAATATTGCTTTTAGAAAAATAATTATCACAAAAAAACTGATAATAAATAATGTAAAATATATTGTTATAAAAAAGTCACAATATTGTTGTTGAATAAGTGCCCAATCCCAAAATTCATTTTTTTTATAAACAATGAAGTATAGGCTAAATTTTGATATCCCGGCATTTTAGAGAATTTATAGAAAAGTCCAACTATGTTATACAAACGTTCTTTGGAAGTTTTTGGCACACGGCCCTAAATTAGAGGCAAAGAGTTTGTATGAAAAACCCACATTTTACCGTAATTGCAGTGTATTGAAAAAAAGAAAATCCGTTTTTATATAGCGAGTGTTTATTATATACGCAATTTATTTACAATTCCAGTTCCAGTTCTATTAACTGTAATTGAAAAAAGTATTTTCCGAAATTGAATTTTTTGTACACAAAATTCTCGTGTGCATGTCTGGAATATAATAATGTTCATTTAAAAAAAAACTGAGATAATGGCGAATGTGTTATTTATGCTATGTGCTTAGCATATACTAATACATACAATACATTTACATAGTCCTGCAATCAGACAGCATATGAAATTAATGCTGCAATTCAATAACCGCAATCCAGAGGTTTATGATCGTAATACGTAACCTCTTGTGACTATATAAGAGGGCAGGCACATCAGGAGCTCGAGTGAGCCAAACGCCCTCTCGTCCACCCACGCCTGACGCCACAAATTGTATTTGTCCATTGAGCTCATTAACTTGCTTTTACATTATGTCTAGTATATGTAAATAATATAAATAAATTATAGTTTTTTTTAGTAATTTAAATACGTGTATCTATACATAAAAAATATATATCTATATGTATATTATAAATAAAATATTTAAATTTTAAAAATGTGCACAGCATGTTGTTAAATGACATTTTTTCAAAGCTTGTAATGGAACATAGGAAATAATGATTATCATAAAAAAGGCTTGTCAGACGGCCAACCTGCCCGTACAAATACATTAGTTAAGTTTGCTGTTTACACACACATAAATTCATTTATATATATATATATATATTGACCATTTTTCCTAGGCGCGCACATTGTCCCTTTACGAATATAAATCGATAGCATTTTATATTTTAATAATTTACTACTATAGTGCACATAATATAAACAATTACTAATACATAGTATATAGTATATAGACGAGAACGTGGTGCGCGTGCAGTTGAGCAGAGGATACTTTGTGAACAGGTCGCATATCGTTCGGAAATCCACGCGGACTGCGGTCGATTGCAGTTGCATTCTATTGCAATGTATATTTTAACAAAATATCTATGAACATTTTATGGTGTACATCTTAAGTGAATACATGTATTGGAATACGTGGCGTGACAGTGGAGCTTTTTGAACAATCATCTTTTGGAAATTAACGGAATTATGTAAAGTTCAAGCAGATCTGTGTAAGCACTACCGACAAAATGCCACCCAAACGACGAAGGAAGGTGCATGGGCTGTATTATCATTCATCACCACCAAAAGGTATGGAATTTTTTTTAACAAATAATTTTTATTATAGTTTTCTATTTATACTATATATACATAGCTTTACATTTTTTTAAAGATTTGTATATTTTAAAAATATTATTTGATCTAATTAATTAATTACTTAATAATAAGGAACTTAACGTTAGATTTCCGTTAAAAAACATTTCACCTTTCAAGTCAAAAGTTTGGAACCCTTTATTTAAACTTTCA
>JAAAKO020027118.1:0-13911 GCA_010015015.2 Bolitophila cinerea
ATGTTGAATAATAAAAATGAATTTTGACAAAAAAATGTGTTTTTCATTGAAACGATACGAACTTTTCAGCCGACCTGGTACATATAGTACATTCGTTTAGAAAAGCGTGTTTTCCGGAATAATTTTGGGTATTTAGATTTTAGGGATTTTATTATTATGGATTTTGTGTTTGGGGCTTTCAAATTTGGAGAACCCAACCTTATACATGTTTTCATCACTGTATTATAGTATATATAGTATAAAATAGTATGTTATAGTATAAAACCTTTTTAACAAAAGTAGTATGTTGGGATCCGTCTTACAGATTGTGTAAACAAAACACTGGACGCACTTGCCGTTCTGAACTCCATAATCTACTTTAAATTCAAATGACTAAATTGCACATTGCCTTGAAGTTGAACATTGTTTTTTTTTTTTTAAATAAAATCACAATCAATCACTCGAATGTCAAATTAAAAATAATTCAATTTTTTTTTCTCTCACAATTCAGGTTTTCCATAAGAGCTATGTCTAACTCAGCGCCGGCGGCCAAACAACGGATCCAAGTTCCGGACTGTTTTCGAGACGTGCTCCTAGAATTCTCGATCGCATATCTGCTCGAACAGCCCGGCGATGTCATAGACTATGCCGTCGAATACTTCTCAAAGTTGCAGGACAACCGAAAAACGTCTCTGGTGAACACGGACGTGCCATCGCCGGACGAGAGCATTATGTCAGCCGATGAAGGTAAGTCGGTTTTCTATTAGATTGGTCGTGTACGTGTACTGTGCACGTGAGATTGATTCATTTTCGAAATAAAGTAAAGTTATTTTGATAAAAAAATTAAAAATATTACTGTATTTCTTTTAAGTATCTAAACAATCAAAAATTCTGTCTTCAACGGCAGCGCCTATAACATATGATGGTTTTTTCGTTTAATCAAGAAGAGAAACACCAACAGAAGAGAATGAAAAAAACAGAAGAATTGTGTTGTGTTATAATATTGCGATTGTGTTTCTGTAATATATTTTGTTAATTGTTTTTTTTTTTGAGGAAAACGTTGAATGATTATTGAGTTTTTTTCATTGTTGTCTAATATATAGAGGGAGGTACCCACTACACGAGACATTATTTCAAATTCGTATTTGCCAAATTTGATTTTTATTCTATGTAGGAGAATTTCTATCTCTTCAAAACATTCTCTTCTATTCAAATTTGTATATTTATTCCCAAAAGAAAAATATATCTAGAACAATATTTCACAAAGTTATTTCTCCTATTTATTTGGTTTCATATTTGCTGCGCTGAGTTTGTTTTGCAGCAGCACACAAGTGAAGCAGTCTTGATTAAATTGCTGTTGCTATATAGTATTTGTCATCGTCCGAAGTGAGTACGCTCGCAGGCGATGCTCTTTAGTAGGCAATGAGCATTGGGCAATGTGCATCTTGTGCTATTCACAATTCACGTCCATTTCAAATGCACTCAAACGCAAAGTCGCAAATGTCCACACAACCGGTATATTTTGCGGAGCTGCACATTAGCTTGTGTGTATTATATATATTTTATAATTTATATAAAAAATGAATGTCTGTTTGTCTATGCAAGTACTGTACGTATATCTACGCACACAGGGTGGTCCAGATGAGACAAGACGAGAGATGCTATTTGAATATGCTTCGTTTTTTTTGTATAGAAAATATTATGATAAATATTTATTTTCATTGCATACAAAACAACCCTTTTATCTCTGGATGTTATATTTCGGCCAAAGTTAAGTGTGACGTTGGTTTTAAAAAATGATACTGAAAGATTTTTTAAATTTGCAAAATAAAATAAACTTTAAAAAAAATAAAAAAAATGGCCGTTAAAATTGAAAATTATTATTTGCAATATTTTTTCAAAAAAAATCTATATGGATGTTTGAAATTTAGTTTAAATGGTGCTTGAAAATTAAAAGTTATTATACCGGGTAATTTTTTTAACTTGATATGTGCAACAGGGGGTAACTATGACAATTTAAATATAAATCCCCCTTTTTTGCTGATTCAGATTTTACGGCACCATCTATTATGAATAAAAAAGAATGTGTTTGACAAATCCTACGTATTTTTGTCAATCACATTCTTTTTTATTCATAATAGATGGCGCTGGAATTGATAATATTCTATTATCGAATTCTCTCTTACAATGCGCATACGATTTTGCAATACTGCGAGTAAATAAATGCATTGAAGTCGAAGGTCACCATTTTGAGTACCTAATAAATTAGGCATTATTTGAAATTTGTTTTTTTTATTATTATTTACAATGTAAAAGTGGTATTTTGCTTGCAAATATAAATAAATCGTATGCGCTGTAAGAGAAATAGATAATTGAATATTATCGATTCCAGCGCCATCTATTATGAATAGAAAAAAATGTGTTAGACAAATCGTATTTTTAGCTGTTAAATCCGAATCTGCAAAAAAAATTGGGGGTTCATATTTAAAATGTTATAGGTACCTACAAGGAATTTTTTTTTCGTAAAAGGCGAGTTTTTCAAAGTTTCAGGTTAAAAAAATCACTCTAATCTTTTTTTTAAAGAACATGTCATTCATTTTTAAATTATTAAACCCAAAAAAACAATGTTTTTTATATAAATTCTCAACTCCTTTATTTTTGGTATATGTATTAACTAACGTTGACCACCCCTTATTTTTTTTTGGGCAGCAAAGGGTTAACTGTAAAGAAGCAGATATTATTTTTAAAAATACTTAATTTAGATTCTTTTAATTTTACCCCTTTTGACCAAGTAAGGGTTTTAAATCATATTTGGTCGCCCCCTAATGAAAGGTAGGGGAACATTTAATAGCATTGTCATCGGCAGAAGGTCAATGGGTCAAGTTTCAGCTTATTATGATGTCAGGAAGTCGGTTAATAAGCCCGCATTAGAATTATAGCAAGCAAGCAAGATCACAGACACGCAAAACAGTTTTTTTTCTAATAGAGAATTCATAATACGTAATTTTTTTACATACACTGATATAAATTTTTTTGAAACTTTGATTTCTGCCGGAATTTTCAACATTTTTGCCTTTAACTGGTCAATTTTAAAATTCCCATCATTTTTTTTTATTTAAATTTAGCTAAAACTTAAAAAAACGTATTTTAAATTCATATACACTTAAAAAAACTCGTTATGTTTTTTTGGTATAATAAATAATAATTTACCAAATCTATGTGGCAGCTTTGGAGTATCGAACTGTGCGTTGCCTTATTCCCAAAAAACTCCAAAAAACTTGAATTTGAAAAATTTATTAAAAAAACTAATTCTTTTTATGATATTATTATGATATAACCATAATAAATACAAATAATACATTTGTACTTTAAAAAAAAAAAATTATTATCTATACAAAAAAAATATATACTCTACAGAAATATAAAAAAAATATGTTTGTATGTTTGTTGTTTCCTAATTTTTTATTTTTTACTACTGCAAATTATTTTAAATTGAAGACGTATTGGCGCACAGTGTAGTATTTATGCAGAAACAGTTGGCCAAAAGTCTATTTTAAAAAGTCATTATAAATTAAAATTAGGTACGTCATCTAAAAGTTGAATACAAACAGGATATGAAACTATATTGCATTCTGATATAGATGCTGCCTATCTACCGTTAGAGTACGACTTTGAACTTGAAGTTCGTTTGAAATGCATATTTCTGCTATCTGTATACATTAAAAGTGCATACAAATTAAACTGGTTTACAAACATTTAAACAAGAATATATTTCTTGGAACCATGAAACGTTTTGAAGAAGATTAGAATTATAGAATTATATTAGAAGAATATATGTTTTTTGCACACTTAATTTTTTTACGATTTCATAGAAAGAAAGTGTTCTTTTTAATATAAACAGTGTGCCAAAAAAGTAATCATTCACATGAATTTAAACTATTTAAGCATATTTGAAGGGCTGAAGATCAATTTAAGTAACTGGATAATTGGTTAACACCTTAAACAAAAAAATATAAATAACAAAACACTTTGTTATTTAAAAGGACAATAAATTTAAATTATGATAAATATTTCTCACCAAGAAGAAATCGTACACTTAGTTTTATAATTATAGAATAGAATCTTATATTATTCTCAGTTCATCGTATACATTCAATACTGTTATAACACAATAATTAAAAATGTCTCCAAAACCACAAAATTATTATAATGATGAAGCCAAGTCTTTAGCACAGATTGCAAAAATTGTTGGCAGGGCAAGATCAAAATAAAGATAAACAAAATCTGGTCGTCCATCTAATTTGTCGCAACTTGATAAAAGGAAGATCTTGGCTAAGTGCCTCAAAACTTGCAGCAAATATATTTCAAGATACTGGAGTAATGATTTGAAAACAAACAATTATAAATTCTTTGGCGAAGCAAGGGTTTCATAACAAAGTTACACGAAAAAAATATTTTGTTAGCAAAGTTAATAAAATCAAACGTTTAGAATTTGCTAAATCTAACTTATGCCTGTGAAATATTTGCTTCGATGGATGCTTACAGAAGAGAGTAAATTTAAAATGAACTAAAACCAATAAATATTATAGGCACAATTAGGGTTGTATGTCAGCACATGGAGTTCGAAATCTTTATTTTGTGGAGGAAAATATGGACCAGTACCAATACATAATAATTTTGAAAGCATATATGCGGTCAAGTGCTGTTAAAATGAACTTTCCAAATGATTTTATTATTCAACAAAATAATGACCTCAAACCCATCGAGCATTTGTGAGAAATTGGACCGCAGGATACGGAAAAGGACAATTACTAATATTGGTATTACAAGACAAATGGAACGCAATAAAAATTACAGCAAAATTAGTAAATTCTAGGCCGCAGCGCTTGCAAGCAGTGATAAAAGAAAAAGGTTTTACAAAAAAATATTAAATATTGTATAAATACATATTTTGTTTATAAAAAAAATACTTTTTGTTTAATAAGATATTAAAGATTATAATATATGCAATTTTTTGGGAAATGATTAATTTATATGACTTAAAATATATGTTCTTTAATATTAATTATATAATGATGTCAGAAAATATATCAATTATTTCAACTGATCTTCAGTTCTTTAAAAATGTATAAAAATGGTCATTAAATGATGTTAAATTCTACAAAAAGTATTAAAAATTCAACTGTACGAATACTTTATTGGCCCACTGTATACATTTATTAAAAATAAATAGTCAAATTTTTTATCATTCTATCCCAGCTTGCGCCGTTTCTCAGTTTTTCCTTTTTTATTTTAGTTTTAAAATATACACATATTTTATTAGTTTGTTTAGTTTTTTCAAATCTTTTGAAATAATTTTTATATTTTTATTTTACGATTTTTTTTTTAAATTGAGCTCATAATCATATGATTTTTTGGGTATTTTCACTTAAATTATTTTTAAATTGAGCTCTTTAACTTTTTTTAACATACATTTTAGCCCAAAATTTAAAAGCTCAAATAAATTTGAACAGCTAGATTGGGTAAGTAATGTAAAGTATTTTTGCTAAATAACTGATTTACTAATCTTACTTTTGTGAGACAATTAACTATCTGAACAAAAATGATTTTTTATTATAAAATATTAAATGGATTTTGTAATATATTTTCATAAAAAATGAACACTTTTACTTAAATTTTGATCAGCTGTGGCAACATTAAAATAAAATGAAATAGCAAAAACATATTTTAGTAATATTATTTATTTAGTTAAGTTTATTGTATAAAATTACAAATTAGCAATCTCAACGATATATTTTTTATAAAAAATAACTAAAAACACGATACTAGTTATCTTTTCATACTTATATGACAATTTTACCAAACTTTGTGCTGTCGTAGTAAATTAAATTATCCACATTTTTCTAAAATATTTTTTACATATTTTTATTATTTAATAAACTTATTTATGAAAAAAGAGATATATTAACAATATGGTTTATTTATAAAACAAATATATTTAATAAATCACCCTTTTATCTTTTTTTATAAATATGAAGTTTTTATAAACTTTGAGCTGCCGTAGTAACTTTACTTTCACCTAAAAGGTAAAATTAAATTAATACAATTATTCCAAAATATATAAAAAATATTTTTTTAAAAAACACCCTTGGGGACAAGGTACAATCCTATTTAGAGTCTTAGCCCTACCTCTTACCCTCTTCTACAGGATAAAAATAATAAGGGATTATTTTTATAAAAAATATAATTACATGTAAAAAAACAAAAACAAATCTGTATCTCATAATTATTCTTAGAAAACCTTTTCACACATTTCTATGGCATATTATGCCAAATTTCTATACATTTTCGAAAATATATTTTATCAGCCTAAAATAGACATTTAACAGAAACATTCCAAACCATTTTGTTAAATATTGTCCTATAACAAAAAAAAAGTTTTAGTAAAAAATATATTAAAAAAACACAAAACTCTATAGCTGTTATTAAAATCATTTATAAAAAACACAAAATAAGCCTAAAATATTGTTTACAACATAATTTAAATGAAACAAAAGAAACTTGTTTTGTCTGTATATTATTGGACCACCCTAGTGCGTAGTGTAACGTAAAAAACAAGTAAACTAAAAACACAAAAGACACAAAAAAAAATTAAATAAAATAACGTAAAAATAAAACCTACATTAAACCTCTACATTACGTGTTTTAAGTTTATTTTGCTTTACGTGCACCAAAGCAATAAAAAAAAAGTTGTATTAATTAAATATCAAATCAAATCAAATAAAACTCTTTTTGTTAAATGAATTATAAAAAAAACATTTTCCCCAATTTTATCAAGGATTAACTATGTATCTGCTAAAAAAATTTGCCTCAAAAGCTCTTTTACCTGCAAAAAAATCCACTAAAAAGATTAGCCATGCAATTAAAATATTAATATTTATTAAGATAAGATTTCTAATATGATTAGCTCCTGTTGCAATACCATAAACACCTCAGTATTATGTGAAAATAATTTCATATAATCTAAACTAGTTGCCAAGAATTTAAACCGAATTTAGACAGTATCGTACTACAGATAAATACATAGTTAAAATGTATTATATTATATTTAAATATAGCTATATAAATACATGTGCGTGTGGTGTATAAAATTATACATATGTATATATCTATATGTATGTTTCATGAACGCTACACACCATCAGGCGCAGCGACACTCTTCATGACGTATTAATCGGTTTATCTTTCTGCAGTTCCATAAATCCAAACACCACACACTGAAACACTGTGCATGAATGTGAGTTTCAGTGTATGAGTGAGTGTATAATGTGGATTGTGGACTGGGCTATGTGTTTGTGTATTTATGTATAGGTTTGTATATGTTCCCATGGCAATGAAATGTATACCAACTATAGGTACAAGCATATATTATTTGTTAATGAATTTATGAAATTATTTCATTAGCGCAAAACGATATCACAGCCAAAATAGCAATTTAAAATGAATTGCTTTAACAAATTGTTGTCATAATTATATATGTAGAACATAATCGTATCAGGCATGTTGGAAATAAATGAATATATGTTTTGTTAACTAATTTTAATCATGCATATAAATATATTGTGCTTGTCACAGTAAATATACGATAAATAGATAAAACACAACATGAATCGGCTTTTGATGGTGGTAAATAAAATTGGGTAAGAAGTGATTTTATGATATACGATAATATTTACATTTTTAAATTAGGATGATAATAATTATTATCATTATGTATACACAGCCTAAGCTTTTTAAAGCTTTCAGAAGCTTATATTAGTCATTTTCTTTGCTTATTGTTGTTGTTATTGTTTTATGCAAATGCATTAAAAAATAACAGAATAAAAAAATGTAAAATCAAATCTTTATAAAACTATTACTGTGGAAATAAATGGAAATTGAACATGGAAGTAAACACACTGCCAGCGCACAGTGTAAAAATTTGATAAACTACCTATAATATTGCAAATGTCTAAAAAAAATTTACTAATACCGTTATTTAAAGTCTATTCAGGGTGTCCCACTATATTAGGGAAATAACTTTACTACGTGTTCCTTGGTTCATTTTGAGTAAAAAAATATATGCCCCCCGCTTTTCAGCAACCACTGATATACAGGGTGTTCATAAAGTCATGTTTGAGTGGTACATACCAACACATATTTATTTTTAACTTGGTCAATATTTCTCCCAGGACAAGTAGATAGGACTTATTTTGAAGGTTATTGAACCACTAATTTTATAAAACATATCATTTTTCAATTA
Source organism: Bolitophila cinerea (assembly GCA_010015015.2). Lineage (NCBI taxonomy): Eukaryota > Metazoa > Arthropoda > Insecta > Diptera > Mycetophilidae > Bolitophila > Bolitophila cinerea. The sequence continues at coordinate 8,282 of JAAAKO020027118.1, forward strand.
GAAGTTATTACTCTTCAAAGTAAATTTTTTTAATAATTTTTTGTACATTTTTTTTTAAATTGCATTTTTTTTTCAAAATATTTCCAGATGAAATATAATTTTTATTGTTATTTTGATGCGCTATATTGTCACCTATAATATGACAACAGAAAATTTGTATGTAAACTTTACTGTTTTCTAGATAATACATTGTTTATTAGTACTTGAATTGAAATTTTTTAACATTAAATGAAAAAAAAAAATCCGTAGTCCATTTCTTAGAGTTTAATCACAAATTTTGAGTGTGAATACAGGGGATTATCTCGAAAACGGTAAAGTCTGGATTTTAACTTTTTGTAGTCAAATTATAGGTTAAATTTTAGAGCATCAAAATAAAAATAAAAAATATTTAATCTGCTATTATTTTTAGAAAAATGCAATATTAATAAAAATTGTAAAAAAAATGATAAAAAAATGACTTTAAAGAGTAACAACTTCAAATTAAAAAAGCGCTATGTTAAAAAATTTAATGATAATTTATAAAATTGGTTATTTAAAACCCCTGAGAAATAGGTCCTACTTTATTGCACTGGGATAAATATTACCCAAGTTACAAATAAATATGTGTTGGTACCTACCATTCCAAACATAACTTTTTCAACACTCTGTATCTGAGTGGGTGTTAAAAAGTGCATTATGTATCTGCTAAAAATGACCATATCCAACCATTTTTAATTGTCATTTTTCTATTTTAATCCCTTTATTAAATTATTATTATCTTTACTGAATTTATATTTTTTATTTTCACTAAATTATTTTACATTTTGTACTGATTTTTTTATAATATTTATTTTAACATGTTATTTGCTTATTAATCAGCTCGGGTTGACAAAATTATATCTGCGGTACTAAATATCGATTCTTGAATTTTCAATAATTATATCTTTAATTATTGTTTTATCCTCTCTTTTCCGGGTCCAAATAACGAGCGCGATAATTTCACTTTTAATATTCGTAAAATATTTGAGAATACGTGAGTTCTGAAAATATTTCCAAATACTCAAAATATTTAGGAATATTACGTGAATATAAAATAACAAAAAAGAATACGTTATCTATACTTGAAAATAGCAAAAATATGAAATATTATTCATAAATATTGTAAATTTTAAATATATATAAACAATCAATTTAAAAATAGTTATTATTATATTAAATAATATCAAGAATACTAGTAAAATATATGAGAATATTGAAAATATAGAACATTTATTCGCTAATCTTAAAAGTACATTTTATATTACGAAATTTACAAAATATTTTAATAAGAATATATAATATGGTGTGTGTGACTATTTTAAGTGATTTGCCCATCGAAAATACTCAAACAATGTTAATTGTGTAAATTCATTATATACATTTTCAATTTATACATCAAGCTACTCCTGTTAGAAAAATATATATACAGGGTAATTTGTAAAAAAGATAAAAAATTTAAAAACATATTCTTCTCACATAAATAAGAAGAGAATTTGAGATAATAATAATATAATATATAATAATAATTATTATTATATATTAATATATATTCGAATGCTCACTGAGGGCTAAATAACAAAAAAGTTTTTTTTATTTGCATTAATAAATGAAAATACCAATTAATAAAAATAAAAAAAAATGATATATTATGTGCTTTTTTGTTATTTTTTTAATATATTTTATTTCTTTACGTAATTTTAGATTATTTGTTTTTTTTAATTGATTTACGTAATTTTTAGTTTACGTGTTTTTATGTTTATTTTTTAAAGGTACAAAATTACTATTATAATTTTCACACAATGGTCAATTTCAGATATATGTATATAAATAAACAAGTTTATAAAAAATATACAAAATATTTATATATTTGGAAACATAATTTATTCCCTAATCATATATAGTGCATATTTTATTAAACAAAAATTGATATGTAAAAACACACACTGTGCAGCAAGCGGTAACTGACTTTTATACACGCGAGTTACGCATTTAATTATATGGCAAAAATACAAAATATATATTTCAATAAAAAATTAAAATATATTTCATTAAAAATGTAATGTATGGCATACATATAAAACACATATTACAAATTATCACGTACTTGTCAGCATGCAAAAATAGATTATTTTATATAAACACAATGATAAAATATATATTTATACTGTGTATAATTAATAAGCAGTGTATTGTAGATGTGTACATAAATATGTACGCACATAAACATAAATCAAGGTATTTTTCCATTAAAAAAAATGTATACAGGGATGCAAAGCATATTCCGGAATATAAACTAGTATTTGACGTTGAGATTTAAATTACATATAATTATATATAATATAGAACGCCGTATTATTTAAATAATTAAATATAGGTAGGTTTTTAATTAGGTACCCATCAGTATAATACCATTGCAGTTATCGTAGTTAAAGTTTTTATAATATAAACTTAATTTAAAAGAAAAAAAAATAGTTGGAGCTGAACAATTTTTTGTGTAAAAATGTATTTTTTTTAAATTGAGTTTTATAAGATTTTTCGTTTATTGAAGATTTTGCTGTTTCTCGTATTTTTTTAAATAAATATATTTAAAAAAATATATGGCTATGGCATTTTTATTTTTTACAGATATTTTAGTCAGTTGGACCTATGCAACAACACAAAGGACAATTTCAATGAAATATTGAATTGAGAATTCTTCTGCAATGTTGTCTTTAATTCGGCGTTGTGCAATATTCTAAAGAGAACTAACATCATGAAAAAAATCGTGATAATAAGTCACAACTGGCTTGTGATTTATTCTCAAGTGATTTAACGACAGGACAAATAGTGAGAGTAATACACAGGCAGACTGTGACTTATTCTCAAGAGACCTAATGGCACGAAAAAATCTCACAGTCGGCCGGTGCTTTCAGGATTTTTTGTGAGAATAAGTCACAATTTCCTGACGTTAAGTCTCATTATTGAAAAACAAAAAACAACAACAAACTACAGAGATAATGCACAAGTCTCTTAAGATTAATTCACCACGCACTTTAATTCGCCTGGGACAAAAAAAATTAAACGCGATATTTTTGATTATATTTTAAAATTAAATCATAACATTTCATTAAAAATTGATGTAAATGATTTGCTCGTGCACATTTTTTTACCTAAACCATTTTATTTCAATTTCATTGTAGGCTTCATAAAAATAAAAAAGTCATTTTTAATTAAGGGGGGTAAGGAATTTTTAATTTTGATTTCATTATCTCTATCTCTCTTTCTTTCAAATCTCTATTCCATCCAGTACTGCCATATTGAAAGTTATTGTTTTTTCAATGTTCGCAAGTTTTCAAGAAGATTTTTTACATTTAAATGTTTTGCAAGTTTTTTTCTGAAAAGTACTTTAAGTAAAACAAACAAGTCAAAAATTAATGAAGTGCTAAAATTTATTTTTAGAAATGTATTATATTTTTTACGTTTGGACGGCCAACGTAATAAAAAAATATATAATTATTATCTTTTTCACAAACAATCGAACTTTTAAAATAAATTCTCCAATGTTTGTTGGGCTTTATGAAAAAAACATTAAAATGATCATAAAAACGAATGAGAATGATTTTTTATCCAATCATACCAAAGGAATTACTTAAACATATTAAATAATATACAATAAAAGTACAATGTATTTTAAATGTTTGGTCAAATAGTCATTTATTGTAAATACACAAGTTTTGTATTTTTTTGCATGTGATGAGTACATGTTTTTTTGAATTTTAACTGTTTTTTATTAAATTCTAATCTAAATACTTAAAAAACTTTTGTAAGTATAAAATTTGACCCATATATTGCTTTTTTTAAATGTGGTTTAAAGAGAAAAATGTAATCTTTTATAGCTCAAAAAATATATTTTTTAAACAAAATACAAATTCTAAAAAGGCAAGATTTTATGCATTTTTTAACCTCTAACATATAAAATTACACTTTTTTAATCCATCTTTGGAAACTCTGTATATTTGTCAATAAACACATACATGTATACAAAAATATGTTTGTATAAAGTAATTTTGTAGCATTCATTTAACTTTACAGGATTCATTAAAAAAATTATAAAAATCTCAATTTTATAAAATATATTTTAATATATTTTTCAATTTCTACTTTGGATTTTAAAAAAAGTACTAAATACATTACCGTTGCTGCTTTTAAGTTTTATAAAATTATTATATTTAAAAAAAAACATTTTGAAGGAATCAATATTTATGAATAAAAGATGAATTTTGAGATGACTTGTTCAACAAAAGAGATCAAATATATATAATATAAATATTTTAATTGTGCAACAAGTAAATCTGGACTAATTTGACTATATAAAAATCAGTAATATTTCATTATTTTTATTATATTCACTAAAAAGCATATTTTTTGTAAAAATTAAATCAAGTTTTGAAGTAAGTATTATAATATTTATTCCATTTATTAAATTTAAAACGTAATAAAATTAATCAACTTATGAGAATATCTTTTAATATATATTTTAAAAATGTACTTTCTATTTGTATAACATACTTTATTAAATATTTTTACTGTTCAAGTATAGTTATATACTCGTATACTCTACACATACAAATCTTTTAATCAAAATTTTACAAAAGTGCCCCATCTTGGCAAATATACCAATATTATATTTTATATAATTAAAAGAAGCTTCCTCATATATATGCATATGCAATATGCATATGTAATGCAAATATAATAAACGTAAATATTGCGTATATACATAAACTATATTATTTATTGTACATGGGTAATATATTACATGGTCTATTGCGTAGACGCTGTATTGAAAATAATGTATAGGATGCAATCACGGTGAATCCGTCGACATACGATATTCATAATAATACGTAATATACTTTTGTACCTGTTCATCTACATATATATTGTATAGTATTGTACATATATGTCGAAAACATAAATAAAGCTCTATTATTACTGAATATACCTCGGAATATACTGAAATTCGATTATGCGTTTAACATCAACGCAATTAGTTTGGGCATGATGAAAAGGCCAGCAGAATACCAACAATGGTATTTATTTTATATTTTATTTATATATATATATATATAATGATTTAAATATAAATAAACTTTACATATTTATAACCTAATCAATATCATCGATGTGCATTATTCTACAATGAGATATATCACCCTGCGCGTACGCTGATCACGATCAATTTATTCCTCACATGGGCATAATAATGTTCGCAATGCAATGAAATGCATTTATATCTGCATCTGTGTTATTGTATATATAGTATATATATATATGGATAATTGTATACTATATAATAAATGTGGTGACTTTTTTTAAATATGAGCCATACAAGCGCAAGCAGCACGCATGCCGAATGGATATTTATTTAAATGAAGTGGCATTCAACATTGATGTTGTCAAGTGATGCATCTCGCATTGAACGTATTGGTAAACATTATCGACATGATCAAATTAGCAGGCTAACCAACAATGTGTGTTCACGGAACGTGTGCGATGCGGTTTAGTTGTTGTTGTGGATTTTTCGTATAGCTGTGTGCGTGTCTACGCTATACGAATTGATGTGTGACGGT